>JAUBOD010000158.1:477607-496506 GCA_032353885.1 Nothura maculosa
ATGATTAAGGGACTGGAGCATCTCTCATACGAGGAGAGACTGCATGAGTTGGGCCTGTTCAGCTTGGAGAAGAGAAGACTAAGAGGGGATCTTATTAATATGTATAAATACACGAAGGGAGATTGTAAGGAAGAGGGGGCTAAGGTTTTTTCAGTGGTGGCCAGTGATAGGACAAGGGGTAATGCTGAAGGAGGTTCCACCTGCAGGTGAAGGGAAAATTCTTTACAGTGAGGGTGACAGAGCAGTTGAACAGGCTGCCCAGGGAGGTTGTGGAGTCTCCTTCTCTGGAGGTCTTCAAAACCCGCCTGGATGCCACCCTGTGCAACCTGCTCTAGGTGTGCCTGCTGGAGCAGGAAGGTTGGACTAGATGATCTCTAGAGGTCCCTTCCAATCTTGGAGATTCTGTGATTCTGTGAAAATATAGGCTTTTAGTACTTTAAGTGCTATACAATGTGACTTGAGGAAAATTACTGGCCTTAAACTGTGCACCTAAGGAGGTGCTTCAAGGTGCTTACCAATTATGATGGGCAAATGGCATTAGTACAAATAAGACCTTAGATTCCTTTTCCTCCCTTATGTCACACTGTGATGTAGTAAAGCAGGATAAGCTTTGAGAACTTAGTTAATAAATAGATTTTGTAAAGAAATACAGCTGGTGACTTCAGAAATAAATGTACTAAATTTTACCAAATGAAATTTTCCATAAGTCCTATGTATGTATTTCAAACTTTACTCTTGCAGGTAGTATGCAAGTTGCAGTGTGCTTGTGCATACTGTGTTTGCATGAACACATACTGTGTTTGCATGACGGTTACCACACTTCTATGGAATAATATTTTTCTGCACAGAGCAAATGGAAATGTACTATGACTGAAAATGTGGAAATGTGAAGATTGCTGGAAATTATGAAACAAATCCCAGCTTCACTCCATATTACAAGATTTTTTTTGTGAGAAAGGGACTTTTTGTATTATTTTATTTGAAAAGACCAAAATGGACAAAAGTTCTTGCTCTGAAATGTCTTTTACTAAACATACCCCTGATTATTTATCTTAAATTTTGCAATTAAGCATGTTTGGAAGACAAGGATGAAAAGCAAAAACTTTAATTTCAAAAAAAAAAATTTGAATAAGAACATGGAAGTTTTCAGTTTCATATTGAACATAAGTTTACTTTATACTATCCTAAAACACCTGTAGGTCTCTAGGAAGGTAATACCTGGTAGTTCTCTAGGTCTGTTTATCATTCATGAATCTGATAATGAGCCAATAGTAGCAGATCTAAATCTTAAAAAGATTCTTGAAGGGTCAGTAAGATTACCAAAATCAAAATGAGTTTACAAGAGTCTTTGGGCATAACTGCAGAATTTCCCAGGCTTTATTTTGCGTCATTGCAAGCGGAACTCTTCTTTAGCTTTAGAAATAAAAATTTTAAGTGAATTTCTCATGTGGATTTTTTAACAAATTTCACAGTGAGTGATGCCCTGAAAAGGAAAGAAAATGATGAAAAGAACATACAGTATAGACACGCTCCTTAGGAATTCAAACAAGCAGTTAAAAATACACTTCCTATATATTTAACATCTATGTATGTTATTCCTGCCTATGTAAGTACAACAATTAGATTTCTAGCATAGCCGAAGTCTCTGTATGTTATACCAATCCATATAATGTCAATATAATAGAATGTGAGCATCTGTTAATGAAATCCAATCGTAAGTCCAAATAAATGTCATAATTCTGTATGTATTTTACAAAAAGCATGATATATGTATTATGTACTATAATATAATGCTCTGGAATGATAACACAAACCATATATGTTCAAGGCAAAAATAGGTCTTTTGTCCTTGCTATAAACAAGCCTTTGACCAAATGTAGTGATAATCCAGATGCTGGTACAAGATGCACACTTGTAAACTAATACCTTACAGTTGTTTTTCCAGGCTTATGCTCTAGCTATTTGTCAGTAACAAGGTGTAAGTAGTAAAAGAAGTATTTTTTTCAATATGTTTTGAAAAAGGAATGTAACTCCTATGGCAAGTTCATGAATGGAATGAGTTTACCAGGAAATAAGAAGAAAATAGAAAAGTATGGAGAGTGAGTCCTTGCAACGCGTTGATTTTTTTGCCGGTTCTTTTTCTTGCCCTGCTACCTCAGTCATTGACACAAAAGTAATATAGACTCTATTTACTCCTGAAGCAATTAAGCCTCCAGTTATTGTTCGTATGACAGTGACCTCTGTATTTAAAATGTGCTTCTACATCAGAAAATGGTGAGTTTTGTTTTACAGAATTTCTCTTATATTTTTATTGTTTAACAGCAAAGCTAAGATCAGTGTAACTAAGGAAGTGTCAAACAGATTTGAAAAAAAAGAAAAAAAAAAGCATACACAAGCTAGAGTAGGGCAAAACACAGTCTTCCTGAAAGAGGGCTGAAAAACACTCCAAAACAGGGAACCTTCACCACTGCATAATCACCATCCCATTCTGCCAGCTGGCTACAGGTGTACAGCACATGAGCTGGTAACATGTGAAGGAAATTGTGATAGTTATGTATAATTCATTCATCCCAAGGTGCACTACTGCATCTGTTACCAATAGTACTACAAACAGTGATGTTATAATCTAAATGTCTGACAGTATTTCTATTATAAACAGATTTTATAACTCAACTATAAAAATTCACTCCAGAATGAAATTTGGCAAACTGATGCAAAGCTACAGTTTTGTCTTCCAAACCTTGGCCAGACTACAGAGTGGACTTGACCAATTAACAGAATTGAATTCACCTGCTGGGAATTATTATGGGTCATCAGCAACAACACCAAGACGTCCAAAAAAAGAGATGTGCTCCTCTGGCTGAACCATCACAGATCATTTGGAAGCTCTTAGGTTTAACACGGCTGGATTTGTCTTTTTGGACAAAAGTAAAATTTAAAGTTCTTTGGCATCAGCTGTTTTGGCAGATCCTTTTCTCTGGGTTTTTCATTTTAATTTTTCTCCTTCTAAGAATGAAGGCTTCAGTTACTGAGAAACTGGTTAAGACTAATTACATTTGGTATTTAGAAAAGCAAACATTAACACTAAAGCCTGATGAGATCATTGTTGACTTTTTAAATATTATTTACTGTGTGACTAAGCATTTTTCTGAGGGATTTTACTTCTCTCAATACAATAGCTCCTATGTTTACCTTAATTATAGCAAGTGGATTGGTTCATAAGTCATTGTCTATACCTTTTGAATCAGGTTTGCTAGGTGTAGTCCACTTTTAGGAAGACATATTTATTAACAGTTGTTAAATTTTACAGATTGAATTTCATCTCAGTGAGGTAATGATAGATATAATTATTTTTTTTTGCATTTCCATCTCCTTCTCAGTTTCTGTAATTATTAAGAATACAGTCAAATTCTCTTCTGAAGAAAAGTGCAATAGTGGCAGTGATTTTATTTCTTTTTTTTTCAGAAAAGAAAAGATAATTTACTCTAAGATAGCTATCTAAATAGAAACAAAACAGTAACTTGTCAGTAGAATACCTGTCAGAAACTTTAGTCAGAATAACTTAATATATTTAGATAAAATCTGCCTATCTTGTGTGTCTTTAGAACTTTAGATGGAGATTACTAACTTGAGCTAGTGAGTGTAAAAGTACACTTCTTTACTTGGTGAGAACTTAATTCCAGTCTACACAACTGTTTAAGATATGCACGATCTGAGAACACAGTTCATTACCCTTTGATGCCAATGATTCCAGATGAGATTTTTAGGAGTTGAGGATGGCCTATAAAGAATAATTTCTTAATTTATTATGGTAACTCTGCCAATCTTAGCATAAACTGTGGTAGCATATGGCAGATCTACTCTTGAAAGACAGTTTATAGCTGAAAAATTGGAACGTTGACATAAGCAGAGCTTACTGTTACAAGCTGAATATGGGGGAAAGTGTGGCTACAAACATGCCATACTTCTGCAAATTGATCTACAGTATTTTAATTCAATAAACAATTCAATAAATATTGTGGGCTTTGATTTTAGATTTAACTCAAAAAGTGTTAACTAGTTCTTTCTGCATGTTTACCCATGATAGCAGGACTATAACGTTTCACTAGTCCTTCCTGCATCTTGGCCAAATATTGGAGTTTCAATGATGAGTTTTCAAAATTTCAGCTTTCCACAATCTGTTATGGTGCTAACTGCAGTTGTAATGCAGTGACAAATTTTTAGTGCTTAAAACTGATATGTTTGATAATTGAGAAGTCTGTGAAAAAAACAATGAGAGAAGACATCTATATTATCAGTGTGAAGTGCGTAAGAAAAGTATGTTGTTTTATATACTGCTGCTATATTATACTTTTTATGCAAACTACTAATTTTGTTTATAATTAATATAAAAATAATCATATAAAAATCTTTATTTGTAAAGTTTTGTGGAATGAGATTCTGCTAATTTCTGTTTAGCTGCTCATCATCATAAATCTGAAATATCTATCTAGTTATGAAAAGATGAAGGCCATAATATGCATGCAGTTATAGCAGGAAAACAGTGTTGACTAACACATCAAATCTAAATGTATTTTAAACTTACAGAGTCCATCATTCTCATCTGAAGTTTGTGAACAGCAGGTTAAAAAATGGACTGCTATTGACTGTGCTCTGTGTCCTATGGTTAAAACTTTTCAGTCTACAGAGCTATCCACCATCTCTTACAAGTGATATACACATGTTGAAAAAAGTTTAAATAAACTAATTTCTTAGAATATTAAATCTGAGAAGAAACAATGAAGTATGGGGGAAGTTTAATGAAAAAAGGCAGAATAAACAAATTTCACAGCTAATAAAATACTATGGCACATAAACCTTCTCTTTCATATAGCATGTATAATGATGACAGCAGAGAGCATTTTGAAAAGACTATTCATGGACAAATCTGGTGCGTTGGGCTCTGTAATGGCCACGAATGACTTCCTTGTTGCCTTTGTGAAGCATTTGTGACTGATAAGCATAAAGTGTTTGCCCCTCCATTTGTTATAGCAATTTTCTTACCAAGGGGAACAAAATGGCCCTAAAGGGAGGTCAAATACAGAAAGCATGTTAAGCATCTGTATGCAGTGTGTTTTTGTTATTCTTCATCGTAAAGTCCTTGGATCTATAGACAAGATCTTGAAAACATCCACTTTGGTTCCTTCTTAAAGGGGAAAAAAAAAAAGAAAAAAAAAGCAATGAATCAAAAGTGTTGCAGACATGAAAAAGGCTGCATTTTATAGCAGGTTAGAGCATTTCACAGCATGGAAGATGATTAACAGCATGTTAGGTAATGATGTAAGTGCCATAAATGAGTTTACATTCTGCACTGTTAATACTCAGCAGAACTAATGTCTGAGCAAGGAAACCAAGATTACAACTGGGTATTCGAACCAAACCCAGTATGCTTTAAGTCACTTGTTCATGTTTTGTTTTAAGGGGAAGGCCAAGTATTAATTGTTTACTTGCTTTTTTTTTAATCCAGATTTCTCACTTTCCCTGAAAACTTCCCTTTCTTTTCTGAGGATGAATAAAATTCATAATTTTTGCCAGGAAACCTTGGAAAATAATTTTGATTAAATCTGTGAGGTTTGCCTTTATAATATGAATTATTAAGAAGCAAAATCAAAGCACTTAAACAGTTTTTTATAATGCATATTCATGAAGAACATTGTATGTAATGAAAAGATCAGAGAAGAATTTCCTTAAATAGTATATGACTAATCTTTGGAATTCAGATTTACCATTGAATCCAAGACCACACTGAATCCAGGGACTGAGATACAGATTAAATATTTACCAGGTTAATGATATACATACAGGAAAAAGCAGACAAGTATATATTCTTACAATTCTGCTCATAATTCAGTTACTGTTTGATAATTGTGAGGAGGATATTTCCGTAATTGTTCAATTTGAGGTGTCCTGGGTATTTTTCAGAGTACTGATTGTAAAGACATGTCAGAAATTCAGAGCTAGATGTAATTCTGGTGTTAAATCCTGATGTTGATTTTAAGGTTTGGTCTTTTTAACTCCTCTCTTTGAATGCTTGCTCTTCAGAAAGTGACATGTCTTTGTTCAATGGCTGTGTATATAAAGAATGATTAATGCTATTCTATTAAATATGCTACCAACCAATGTGATTTGGGGAATATAACTAATTACGATACTCTGTTTGATGAATTAACTATTTAGTGTCAATCCTGAATTTCTTGTCAGTGATGTTCATTAGTCTGCTGATGTTTCTGGTAGAGGCATGTTTTGCCAGAATATGAATAAGGGGACCACAAACCTGTTTCCAGCTGGCTCACAAGAACTATCAGAAAGGCAGGGCTTTTCATCTGAGCAGATCTCAAACATGTCTGAATGGAAGGTTTCCAACTAAATTGTACTTTTATGTCCCAGAATTTTGTACTAAGACAGTAAATTCCAGATATGATAAGGTAACATTTATGAATATAAGGTTATTCTGCTGTGATAAAATCTACATAAACCTTCTATAGTCTCATACAAATTATCCTATGTTCAAGCCTCTTTTGTCTTCAGAAAATGGAAAATAACTCTAGGTCTTCAAACCTTGAGAGAACATAATTTGAGCTATGAATTCACTAATACATCTGCAAGACCATAAACTGTTGATTCTAAGCAAAATAAATCATTACAGTTACTTGAATAGATATTTAAAAATAAAGGTTATATGTATCTACATATATAAAAGGTAACCACAGTTACATGCACTTCCTGTCAATTTCATAATTACACTGACATATGTTATGAAATTGCTGAAATATTTTTTTTAAATGTACATCTCTTCATTGGAATATATTGTTTTAGGAAAAACTGTGGCCCTGGTTCATATATTTTTTTTTGTGCTTTGCATACATCCTAGCTCTATTTGTAAAGTTTTTAAAGATAATATATAGAAAAATTGAGACCGTTCTACATTTCCTGGCATAAATTTCCAGTCTGCTTGTCAAACACAGAATATGTGCAGAATGTATTAAATTTCACTGAAGATATAGGAATAGATTAAGCAAAGGTCATTCAATAAAAATATGACATTCATACTAACAGAACAAGAAAACTATGGCAGCAGAAGACAACCAACACTGCAGTAAAAAAAACTCAGATGCACAGGGAAAAAAAAGCCTTATGTGATTAAAGCCAAATTGGTACATGAGCACAGAGTTGAATAGGTCAGTGGTGACCAAAAATGTTTATAAAATAGAATCTTACCCATATATTTCCACAAACTGGAAAACTGTCAATATAACTATACTCTTTCCATCAAAGCTGAATAATCAACATAAGCCATCTGCAAACTGGCTAAGAAATGAGTTATCCTTGCTTTAATCTATAGTGATCATCAAACTGGAGCTGGTTGAAAACTAAGTACAGGCTTATTTTCTGAGAATCCCTTACCAGTTTAATTCAGAAATTCAATTTTATCAGCTGCTGCAATTCTGCAGAGGAGAGTGATGCTTTTCAAGAAAATAGATCCCGAGGATGACTATAGAAACAGATGAAAATCATCTGAAAATTTTCTTGAATAGAAATAGGAAATCAATTATTCAGAGTAACTGAAGAAATTCAGTAATGTGTTCTTAGCGAAGTCAGTACATGACTCAATTTTTATGTCCTGGCATTTCCATTGTTAGTATTTTTATAGAATAGAATTTATAAGGAATAAATTCTTCTTTCTTACTCCTCCCTGGAAAGTGTACAATACTATTTTTCTTTGGCTATCTTTTTTTTCCTATTCTCTAGTGTGTTCATTAGATCTTTTTCTTTCCAGTCAGAGAATTCCGTAACATTGACTTCTATTACTTTTTTTTATTAAACTCTATATTTTTGTCTTTCTTTTACAAGACTAAGAAATCATGGTTTAAGTAAATAAATAAATAAACATCAAAACTCAGGTATGCTTTTGCTGTATGCTTTTATTCATTCTGAAACAGAGAAAAAATAATTTAAATAAGCTAACTGATACATCCAAATACAGTTTGGTCATTTATCATTGACTTAAAATGGACCAAACTCTTTCAGTTTTTGAACTTTGTTAATGCTCACACTTCTGCCATCTTTTCATACTTCCCATCTGAATGCACCAGGAATATTCCAAATATTCAATTGCATGATATTTCATAAGTCCTCTTGTAGGCTGATTATTATGACCCCCCAGTCATAATATACAGATGTGCACATAATTTCCAAATGAGTTGCCAAAAGCTTGATCCAGAAACAGGAATAAATTATTCATTTCTAGGAAGTAACTTATTACTGTTCTTAGTAACAAATAACAATAATAGCAACTAAAGGAAGAAACCTTCTGTCAATAAGACATGTGCAGTCATCAGAGTGTAGCCAGGCATATTTCAAAGTACATTGGCAATGTGAAATCACTTACTAATGGAAAAAAAAAAAAAAGAATATGCACAGATCCCTTTTTCTTATTGTGGTATTAATCACAGAATTACTCCAATTCAATAGACTTACTCCTGCAAAATCAAATAAAAACCTACAGATCAACCCATGTCTTGAACAAGCAAATCACTATTCCTGTTCTTAACGTCTCATGATCCAAAGACAATGTCATCCTTCAGTTGCTCTAATAATTTCCTAATAACTTGATGTAGTGTCAAAAATGGAAGACTTTGACTATGACAGCAGAAAAGAGAACAAATTAATACAACTTAAGACTGAGTGTCCCACTTCCTATTTCGGCAGTGGAGAGAAAATAAGCAGCCTACAGCTTAGAAATAGGAAACAAAATGATTAATGGGTACAATGTTTCCAGAGATTCCTTTGAGACAGTATTTGCCATTTTATATGAGTCACTATCCGCATATAACAAAAGCACTCTCCAGTTACACAAAAATAACTTGGTTGGTAACAGTACTCCTTCTTATTGAGTATGCATGGTCTCCATCTCAGAATAGCTCCTTTGATTATTTCTATCCCTCATAATCAGGAAATATCAGGACACTAAAGTCATTTTTATGTAGCTTTGATTTTGTTTTTATTTTGTTATCATAAGTATGTGATAAAAAAGCATTACAAAGACACCAATTCTAATGTTTTTGCATCTAAGAGCTAAGTCACTCACCTTTGTGCCATTAGCTGCCGTGGAATGTCTGGTTCTTTAGCTGGCCTTAGAAGGCTTCTTTTTTTATGAGTGTTTTATGATGTTCCTTGGCTATATAGTATTTTTACAACTGTTACAAATAGACACAAATGCCATAAATTACAGGAAAAATCATCCCCAACTCCCTCCAGGCTTAATAAGGAACAGTAACAGAAAAGGGAAGTGTGCAAGTGCCACTGAAGCCTGTTTGATGAATTCCACATGTAGGCCCAAGTTCACATCTCAGTGTCAGAATCATTAGAAAAATACAAAATTCCATGCCCCATTCTTCATTTTGTATTAAAAAATAAAGAAAAAAAGAAAAAAAAAGAAAGCTAGACTTATAAGCATTCTTATTAATTAATTTCCATTGTAATTTTCTTGAAAGATTTTGCAACTAGTCAAAGTCTGTTATTGGTGAATATTCAATAAAACTTCTTTACTTTGATTCATGGTATCTGAAATTTATTTAGCACTAATGAACCATAGGCTTGTATGCAGAGCATAGAAACACATTTCACATTTACTATTTGTAATTAATACATTTAATCCAGTTAAGTGTACCTATGAACACTGATTCATGCACAAATTAAAAAATAAGTAGAGAACAATCAAGTGAATGCCACTGAACTGTATAGTTTAGTCTAGTATAGTCTACTGAGGAAAGTAAAACCCTCAAAGAAGACAATGGATCAAAGAGGATTGAAAAGCTGAACTCAAATGAGCACTACCCAGATACTGCTCAGAAAGTGAGAAGATGCTTTTCCTGAAACTAATTATCATTAGCCTAAGAAAGCACAAATTTACATGACCGTTGTAGCATGAATTTTATTTTTCATAGTTTCTTGTATGAAAAAAATTGTATTATTTCATACAGGTTGTTGAAAATCTCACATAGTCTTTTCCTCTTTTTTTTTCTTCAATGATATAAAGTTTTCTTGATAAAAAACCTCTCTGTATATGCAAGTTCTTATTCTTAAGATAAAAACACTGTTTGCTATCAATCTAAGCTGAATAGCCTAGCTTAGTTCCCTTATAAAATTCCAAACCAGAAGGTTTTTCTTATTTCTATTGCTCTCACCTGAAAAATCACAATTTTTAAAGAAATACACTTCTCCAAGGTATTTTCCCCCCAAAGATACAGTGTCTATCAGCACTTAAGTAGTAATATCTTTTGTGTAGTATAATTGAAATGCAGTCTATTTAGTCTCAAATCCTATTTCCAGAAACAGTTTTTACTACTTAAACTTGAAATTTTATTACTGAAGCCTCTCATTCATAGCAATTCTGGATCTTTATCACTAAAATTAGAACATGGCAGCTGTGGGCAGAGGGGACTTGTTCCAGATAAATATGAATTCCTATATTCAGTAGGACTTATGAAGAAAATGATCTTCATCTTGTCTACTCAGCAATCTCATAGGAACCCCTGTAATGAACTCTGCCACTGTCGCAAGAGATGTTTTTTAATCAAGGAAATGAGATTGTCCACATTAGAAATCTGAATTTAAGCAATGATAAAGAACAGGATAAAAGCTTAAAAATCATTGAGTAACACAGCCACAGCTATATCTAAGAGCACCCATCATGCATTCTCATTTACCTCTGAATAGTCAGCTGTAATGCAATTGTCAGTGCATCTTTTTACTACTGCCAGTTTCAACCCACTTTGCTTTCCTCTCTCACTGTAGAAAATCAAATTTTACAATATAGATGCTCAGGATCAATTTATCAGTTTGCCAGACAATTAGTAGGCATGCTAATAGACAACAAAATTCACAAAAAAGCTCTACATATTTGTGTGTGTATTTGCTCATCAATTCAAGATTTCTGTTAAGTAGAGCCAGTTGTCATCCTCTGTTTGCTGAGGATGTGTTGTATTAACATTATAGCATGTGTGGGCTTCGACTGCTATTATTTATTGGCACAATTCCATATCTAATTTAAAGATTGCAAAGAACAAACTAACACTGCATGCAATATAATCCATTAACTGAGTCCCAGAAATAGATGCTAGGGTACCTCAGGAAATTCGGATTTTTAGCACAGGTAAAATGTTATTCTCTTACCATTTACTTGTTCCTATTATAGTGTTCTTGAAGTTATTCAGATGACTTTTTTTCTTCTGTATTTCTTTTTCAAGTGTAACTCTTGCAATTGTATGTAAAAATTTTGTTAGTTCGTAAAAATATTTTCACATGAAACAGACTTCTCTATTTTCTATTTCACTGTGGTAAAACAATACCTCTGCACAATGGCCTTTTGCAAATTCTCCATTAATATTTTATTGAAGCTGATTTAGATATTTGTATTGTTTGTGTATAGGGGGAAGTCTGCAGAAAAAATCATACTCAGTTCTTGCAGAGAAGGTATGTCATATAATTCAACATTTTAAATATTTGTCTGACCAAGAGAATACACTAATAATTCAGAAGAATCACAACAAAGTTAATTCACTCAAAAGACATGCAGACAGTGGATTCTGAATGCACAGAATGAAAAATGTTGAAGATTTAATAGCAAAGAGTAATATTTAATTTTTCAAACCAGGTATATGTTGGGCCAAGTGCATTTCTAAAATAGAAGTAATTAAGTTCCACAATGCATTAAATATGAGTAAAAAGATGGATGACTTAACTTTAAATATAGGATTTTTCATGCAAGCTCTTTAAGGCTTTAAAACTTCATGCTTTATAACTGAATAACTTGAAAGGATATTGAATTATTAAAACTTTCACATCGTGACTGCCAAGCTCAAGCCTTCCACGATGTCGTAGCTTCCATAATGTAACTGTTTGGTAGTTCACTGGCCTAGTATTGTTTAATTTAACCAAATCTACTTTAGGGACAACTCATAATGACATAACTGTTTGCAGTTTCATCAAGGAGGTCTGAAATTTAATTGTCAGGAAACTGACTGACAATTACTAACTGAACTATCTTCTCTTTTAAACTGCCTATTCACATACGAGGGTCATTTATAAGGCAATGTAGAACACTGTATTGTTAACACCTCTGCCAAATACTGTCACTACAAAAAGTGGACTAGGAAATTCAAGATAAAAATTGTGCACTTTTATTTAGGGGAGAAGGAAAATCCTTTCTGGAAGGCATTCAAAGAAAATATATACATGGAGTCTGAGAATTATCCTCACCAGTCTAGACAGAAACAGACAAATAGAGACAAACCCTTCCATTTAACTTCTCAGAAAGTGAGAGAATGCATTTAAATGCTGCAGCATTTTCATTGCATAGCTCATTATTGGTATAACACTTGCATCTACAACTGCTCTAAGTAATATACCAGATTTGTCTTCCTTCAGTGTATTTAGTATACTCACATTAGTTTATTTTCCTTCCCAAAATAAGAGACACTTCTTGCAAGTGTCCTTAATAATTTAGCATGTATTAATTCTCAATACTCACAAAACTACAAATACCAAATAAACCAGTAAATGATTCTATGTGGTAAAGAAAAGCAAGGAGAGAAGAACAAAAATGTGTAAATCAATGAAGTAAAGTCTACACTTTAATTTGCTTACAGAAACCAAGGCTTTGCCTAGGGGTAAAATTCAGTTTGTTCTCTCTTTTCTCATTGTATAATTATGTTTTTGCTCTATCACTGTATGTATTACCACTATCAAACTACTCTATATTTGTTGTTTGCCTTTGGCTATGCAGAGGTCTCAGCTAATGCAAAGCTGAACAGTATCAGAACTACATTAGAAATGCAGTGTTTTATTTAAGGACTCGGTAACTTCCTACCATATTTCCCCTTGCAATTTTCCTACGCTAATTGTCAAAACATTTTTTCGTTATTCCAAAAGTTCAAATGCTATAAATGTCCACAGATGAGGCCCATTGACCTTGCTGATGACCCTGGCACTTGCACTGTCATCTCACTAATAATTCTTCCATATTTTTCTTGTATATTTGAATTGATTCCTGTAGGCTCAAAAATTTCAAAATATCAAATGTTTGCCCATATAAAAAGCTGGTTGGAAGAAAGTTTAGAAATGTCCAGAATTTGTCAGATCTCTTCATTTCAATAATCAGTGAAATTCAAATTTAGGAAGATGTATATGTGTTCTTAAAGCGTAGTTTCTTAGGTGAACTGCTTGAAACTGAGTTCTGAAAGTTCATAAATTATGCAAGTCAGACATCATCACTTTTGGGTCATACATAACTTTCATTTGAGCTCAGATCCACCATAAGAGCTACTAACACAATCATAAGGGTTAATCATTGATCCTGTACAAGGCTCTGTAATTTAAACGTGTATAACCCTGACTGCTCTACTCTATAGTCAAAAGAGTGGATTTTACTCATTTTGACAATATAACTGATTTTGATTCTATCATTTTCAATCAGACAACCTATGGGAGTTAAGTAATGATAAATTGGGGCTTTAAACGTAAATGCTTGTTGACAAAAGCTTGAAAGTCTCCTGGTGACTTTACTGAGCCATTAATATTGGTCTCAACACAGAGTGACCTTTTGAGAGAGAAAGAAATAATATTTTGCATAAAGGTAGAGAAGGCAATCATCTCAAGAAGATTATAAACTCATTGGAGAGAGATATATTGCTTAACAAGGCTTAAGATCAATGTCAAAATGCAGATTAAAGCCAAAAAATTATTCCTTAATTAGGGTCTATTGGCTAATCCTACAAGAAAATTGATGGAACTTCCTCCTGCTATCATGATTTAAAAAATGGTTATTACAGATTCTAGAAATTATATTGTTTGTAGCAAGCCAGTAGATGCTGAGTGATAAAATGAATGGCTTGTTCAGACATTTGTATGGATTTACGTTGTTAAAACATTGTATCTTTTGCAAGAAATAGCAAAGACATTTCGGCAAACAAAATTGCACAGGAAACAAAATTACATAATTTTTTTAGAAGTAATTTTCTTGTGATATCTCACATAAAAAAAGATTTTGTAAAAAAAATGGTTCTTACATGTAAAAGCAAATTTAGAAGATAATGCTGACATGATTGTTTAATCTACAAGAGCCATAGGATCTTCACCCACTAGCCATATGATTCAAATATGAGTGAGAAATAAAAAAAAAAAATCATTTTTATTCTCAGAAGTAAGAACTTGCCTACATCCCACCCACTAGTCAACAGAGAACTGGCTTATCTTCATTTCTGCTCTTGTGTTTAAATTATCTATGCATCTTCAGCACTGGCCAGCATATTAAACATTCCTTGAAAGAGGAAGCCCACACATTATAACTAGATCCACTGGTCCCTAGTGAATTATTCTCTCTATATTTAAAGATGGCATATTGATTTTCATTTATAATAAGATTTTGTATGTTAGAAAATGGATGATATTTCATCAGGATCCTGACCTGGAAAAATCATGAAGAGTCGCTAAAATGAAGCATTTGAATTTGAGACCATGCAGCAATTTCTAAAAAGGTTTCCAAAAGAGGATTAAAGTTCCCGCATCCTGTAAACTGAACCTTGTGAAATGAGCTGTATGTAGTTTGTTATGTATCATGATTTGCAGTGGCAAAGTAATTCTCACATTGACATTTAGCATTCCTGAAGCTGGTTATATGGCCTATGAATAGCATAGCAGCTGAGCTAGTTTACACTTGGTTTACACAGCTGAGTTAGTTTACACATGAAAAAGACAAACCATTGCTTGCAGGAAGAAAAAAAATTATACTCTAGCATGTACCACTTGAATGAAGTCAAATGTTTAGAATAAATATAACTACATGAATTCCACCATATTAAATGCATACAACTTCTAAAGGCGTTCTAAAGAACTTCAGTTATATATACTACTTTATCCTGACAGATAATCTCATTTTAAAGAGTTTGGGATTGGGGTGAAATAGGTGAATTGAGTAAAAGTCATATTACCAAATCAATCATATGTAGTCAAAATTAGTTATTTGCTATGTGAAAACATATATGCAGGTAAATGGTATAGCATGCAAGGGAGTATTTTTCCTCTGCAGATTGTGATCTTGGTAAGCAAATGTCTGCTTCTTTGGCACTGGACTTTGTTAAGAAAGATTGTGCAGATGTTAACCGCACATTCAAAGAATCCCAGTGTTTACAGTTAAAAAGAATGAAATAATGGGAAAGCAATTAAAACATACAGTTCTTTTTGATTAAAACATCTCATCTTCATTTTTACTTCCAACTGTCACCAGATTGAAACTTTAGTATGCAGTGGAAGTCTGGCACACTTAGAGCGCTATCAGCCTGAAATGATATTCTGCTGCAACATGCTGCTGTGATACACCTTTAAAATCAATAGCTGCCAGCAAGAATTTGCTGCACATTAAGTTAATGATGTACTGGTGTAAGCTGTACAGTATATACCAGGGTGTTCTATCAATGACAAAATTGAACTCTGGCAACAAATACAAAGACAAGTCACTCACCTCCATAAAGCAAGGACACTTACTCAATTGGAAGAGCTTATAGATTTCTTTCCTCATCCCAAACTATGTGATAATGATAATATATTATCTTTACTACTCTATCTCATTTAGTCCAACACAAAAATGATAATATACCATTTGAATGAAGAAATTAGTGTACAACCTGAGGCCACAAAGAAGATGGAGTATTTCAATTAGTTATCTGCTTTCTATTCAAGCACTGCCCCATAAATCAGAGAAATACTATGCAAGGTGATGTGGTCACTGGTGTCTTTACAGTAAAAAAAATATTATAAGTGCAAGTAAAAATAGCTTTTACCCAGTTTATAAAGCAAGAACAAACCTGGTGGGGAGTATCACTGAAGTTATGCATCAATATAGCTTTATAATGGTATATATTATATGTTCTTACTGTACTGATGTGTGGATGTGGGAAGTGAATGACATATAGCAGAATAACCCTTCATCTGGACAGCTTTAAACAGTCGTACAGTAGTCACCTTCTGACTGAGTGTCCACGGAAACAGTGGGACAGATACAAAGACTTTTGAGAATATACACATTCCCATGCAGTTCCCGTCTATACTGTGATATTAAGATTTAAAAAGAGGAAATTCTGTTGTCAGAAAAGTAGTCCAAAAATCCTTAAAGCACATGCAAATATGTGGCAACACAGCACTAAGTTGCATGGGGACATAGAGCTTCTGAGGCCCGCCTGATTCATCTTCAGGATTGTACAGGAAGAAGAGAAGTGGAAATATATTGACAGTGATGAACACAGTGAGGGAGTCTATACTAAAAGAAGAAAAAGATATTAAATAAGTTTGCTGAGTTTGCATATTTGCATTAAATATGTTTGCTGAGTAATAAATAGGATTAGTTTTCTTATTAAGGTACTTCATTCTTCTATGATTGGTACTTTAAAGAATTAGCACAATGTACATGTGTGGCTTCATTCAAAAATATCTTAGCTCAAAAATATCCATGTACATATATATATCTGCATATACACCTACGAATATAATAACAGCAACATAGTATAAGTCTCATGAACAGATTTTCTTGAAACTTCAAGTCAATCTGTGCATAAATGCACAGATGTTTCAAGGTTTACATATGAAAATCTTGAAAGATATATCATGATTTATGTATTTTCATTTTATAACCCTCTTTATGATGGGAACATAGTGAGGTAAATTTTCTGTAAGCAATAAGCTATGAAATGTTGAAACATATGCTGAAATGCTCAGTGTCTTGAATTCCAATGCCATACAGCTGGACATATTTAACTTCTGTTTAATATATTTTTCATTATCAAATATTATTATTTATCCCTTAAGAAGATGTTCAGAATCAAAATGTATTATTGCACACTTTACAAAGACAGAAACCTGCGTGATTTTTCTTAGCTGCATTTCAAGAAAGCCTGGTAGCTTAAAGAGATACAGCTACTTGTTAAGCAAGAACTGTTGTTTTAAATAAGCATGCAGAAGTCTGAACACATTGAAACCCTATAAAACTTTGAAGTCGTCATAGAAATAGGCTTTACTTCCCCTCCTGTGCCAGACCAGGCAATCATGATGACAAAAGAGTTGCCAGTAACATTAGAACATTTTCATTGACCGGTAAACCTGGAAGAAGTAGAGGTGAGATGATAACAAGTTTAACCATCTGCAGTCATTATTTGGTTGTAAAAACAAGGATAAAAGATAGAAACTATTTAATTAGAGTAAAAGTGTATTTGTCTACATTTCTTCACAATTGTTTTTCTTTACCTAACAAACCTCAAACTCATATACTCTTTGGAAAGTGCGACTTAGACAGCTTCCCCAGGAAATCAAAAAATAAGGTCCTCACAATTTTTTTTCATTCTTAACATTCTGTGTTGATTTCACAAACATATTTTTCCTATATTCATGGAAGCAACTATTGTTTTTCCTCAGTAGATTAACGCATGTATAATTTCTAATTATAGACAGAAAAATATATAAATAAATAAGCAGCAGGATAGCCCAGAAGATCCTTGTGGAAAAGCCCAAAATTAGTAATTTTGATCTAAGAATTGAAATTTTGTAGTGAACAATTATTGTTGACTAATAAGGAGTATTTTGGGAGTGAATGTTGTGCCCATCAAAACAGAGGATGGTGCCACAAAACATACTCATACCATCTGATTCAAGTGTATTTTGCCATTTCAGATAATTATAATGAATATTGATCTCTTTTATCTCCTCTCTGAAATACTATGACATTCATAGTTTGTTAGCAAACAACAAAGATCTTCATCTCCTGAAACCAACCATATCAATTCTTTGAACATATTCATCCTACTTCCCCAAATACACACAGTATTCTATTAACTTCCCATAGCGGAAAAGTATGAGGATAAAGGTTCAGGAATAACAGCAACAAACTGTGACTGTGCCGTTTTTCACAACATATCTATTAATAAGTTTCAGTCTATAGTACACACTCTATAGAAGAGTGGATATTCTAGAATGACTTAATGCTTTTACAGAGAAAAAAATTACTGGAAATTCTCAGGTATATAAAATATACGTGGTACATAGAAGTGTGGTACATAGAAGTGTAAATCAGGAATTGGAGTATAAATTATAATTAGGAAATACTAAAAAGGGAACAAATGTTGGAGCAAAGGACAGTGCTGGCAGCACAGAAAGAGCTTTGGAGCTTGAATTTGTTGTGGCAGAGGCAGTGATTTAGTAAAGAAATACAGAGGACAGTGATGTGATCAGAGCAGTCAAGAAGCAATATGATCGTACAGCCATGTCCCTTTAGGTTCCTGAAAAAGAGCAAATATAAAATAAAAGAAGTATATATGAAAAAGGATGGCAAAGAAGACATGAAAAAATCTGTAGATTGTGAGGGACAATGGACTACAGACACCAGGAGGACTTTAGCAAAGTGATCAGCAAAGTTATGGAGTGAGTTGAGACAGGACAAAGCTTAACCCAAAGACTCTAGAGCTCAAAGTGTGGTCATAACGGGAGCGGAGCCCAGTTGGAGGCCTGTGGCTGGTGGTGTCCCCCAGGGGTCAGTGCTGGGCCCCGTGCTGTATAATTTATTCATCAATGACCTGGACGAAGCCACGGAGTGCACCCTGAGTAAGTTTGCAGACGACACCAAGCTGGGTGGAGTGGCTGACACTCCTGAGGGCTGTGCTGCCATCCAGAGGGACCTGGATAGGCTGAAGAGTTGGGCAGAGAGGAACCTCATGAGGTTCAATAAGGACAAGTGTAGGATCCTGCACCTGGGGAGGAATAACCCCAGGCACCAGTACAGATTAGGGGTCGACCTGCTGGAAAGCAGCTCTGAAGAG
>JAUBOD010000158.1:496606-514696 GCA_032353885.1 Nothura maculosa
GGCTGAGAGGGGATCTTATTAACATGTATAAATACATGAAGGGAGATTGTAAGGAAGAGGGGGCTAAGCTTTTTTCAATGGTGGCCAGTGATAGGACAAGGGGTAATGGGTGCAAGCTTAAGCACAGGTGGTTCCACTTGCGGGTGAGGGGAAAATTCTTTCCTGTGAGGGTGACAGAGCAGTAGAACAAGCTGCCAGGGAGGTTGTGGAGCCTCCTTCTCTGGAGGTCTTCAAAACTCGCCTGGATGCTACCCTGTGCCATCTGCTGGAGTGGGAAGGTTGGACTAGATGATCTCTAGAGGGCCCTTCCAACCTTGAAGATTCTATGATTCTATGAAAGCCTAAGCTGTAGAGAGGAGTAATGAAAATAAAATCACAATTAGTGTTTCTCTCATGCAAAAGTGTTTAGGGGATCATGTTCTAGGTGATAGTTATAAAAATGATAAGCTAAAAAAAAAAATAAAAAGCTCTACAAAAAAAAGGGGGGAATTAAGTGACACATTTGATCAGAAAGACTCAAGATTATGGGTTATTATATTGCTCTTAGTGAGTGAGTAGCTTAGCTGGATTCACAGCTATTTCTGAAGCTAATTCCTCAGCTAGTCATAACATTTAAGCAAAAAGGCAGGGGAAAAGAGGTATAGTGGACTCAATGTCATAAAATGTAAAAGAAAATGGATCTCCTTTCTTGAGAAAAATCCTTGCCACAATTTGTCAGTGTCTAGAATGAAATTGCATATCTTTTGCAGAAGTGAGACTTTTTATTTTGTACACTCTATAAAAGGAGGTGAAGTGCCATATATACTGGCATTGCTTTGGAACTAAAATAATGTTAATAAAGCCATCATTTATCAACCAATCTGCATTTTCAAGCTGTTATAAATACAGCAACAAGATACACTTCTCATTGTAATCTAGCTGTATTGCTTTTTTTCAATAGTGACTGGATAACTAAAATGATTTAATTTTAACTAAATTAAGTATATTTTAACACTACTTCTGAAAGGAGGTAGCTGTATTTTTCAGACGAGATCTTCCCTTTGTTTGTAAAATGTTAGATTAGATGTTTTTAAAATTCTATCTTGACATTCAGTATATAATTGAAAAACAACTGGTTTTCTATGGCAAATTTCATTTTATTTCAATATTTATTTCACTTCATTTGTACAGTTCTTTAAACCCTAGATGTTTTCCTCCAGGACCAGAGCTGATAGATTGTACTACAGCTGTATAAAATGATTAAATCTCCTTAGTTTAAGTGACAACTTTCTGAGCTTGAGAAATAAAGATACTAATGCCTACTCTGGTGAAGATTTAACCAAAATATCTAAATTTTGTTTCAGTAATGCCTTATTTACTCTAATTTATTGGCATTTTGAGATAGAAGTCATGCTAAATCAATTAATATGCTTCATTAAAATATGTCAAGGCAATATGTTTTTACAATATTTGATTGTTTATATTTTTTTGCAAGTGAAAATACTGTGTACATCAAGTTGTTTCCCAGAAATGATTTTCTTGAAAAAGAATATTTTCACTTACAAAATATGTGATGAAAAATACTGCACTCTCTGATGGGGTAGACTTTCTGACTTCATTCAAATGATTTTACATCTCCTAGATCTGTCATGTCATCATAGAAAAGGAGAAAATATCCTTTTACCAAGAAAATGTCCAAATAAATTTGAGTAGCAAGATATGTGTTCATGTGGACACTGTCTTACTTTTGGGATTACGTAATGATGAAGAAATCCCCTAAAACAAAAAAAAAAAGTTTGGGGCATTTCCAAAAGGCAAAATTCTGCTGAAGTGTTAAGATATGTGAAAACACATTATTCCTGCTGTGTGAGACAAATATTATGAACTAAGACTAAGGTATTCTAACTTCATATCTTCTCCATTCAACAGTCTTGGAATGTGTTCCAATGTCTTGGAAGTTAAACAATTGAAAATTTCTTAGTGACACTGGGGCTGGGGCAGGTAATGTAAAACAGCTTCTTGCTTTTTTTTTTTTTTTTTTTTTTTTTTTAGCAATTAAAGCAAAAGAATATCCCTGATTTCTGGCTCTGAAAATTTTGCACTGGCTGACCTACAAAAACTTATCCAGAGATAAATCTGGGTGTGCATGTAAGTTTGAAATAGACAATGTAGTTGGCAGCACTAAGGCTTACCTTAATAAGAATGATTATTCTTTCACCTTTATAATTATTATATTCATCTAAGTGCACTTAGCTCTGACAGCACTCATCTTCCTTACAAGAAGCATGTGTTCAGGAAGGAAAGGTGTTTGTTATACATACTAAGTATAAAATGATAAAATAGTCTTTGCAGTTCAGAGTTCTCATGTCACTTAGATATTTAATTGATCATTAATGCCAAGATGAAATGCAGGACAGTGAACAGCAAAGCAGCAGCATTAACCTTATTTAAATGTTTGATCTCTGCTTCTGTCAGTACTCTTAAATTTAATTCCTGTGCTGTGCACGATCATAGGATTTCATAAACATTATGAACATCACAGGCTCATCCAACCACACTAGGAGATTATTTGAAATGTGTGATTGAATGAGGACCTCCTAGAAAGTCAGTCTTAAGAGTCAAGTTCAGGAAATATGCTTGTTCTGTAATGCTTGGAAGTTTAATCTGAAACAGAAAGAAAAATTAACCTTGTATTCAAAAATAAATAAAACAATCAGGCACAGTTCTGGAAGCTCATCCTTGGAATTATGCCTGTTTCAACTTAATGATATGAAATAATAAAACCCTTTTATCTGTTTTAATTTATTTTTTTAATTTCTTATTTGCATCAAATATTCCCTCTCAGAAAAAAAAGAATAAGAATATATCTACTATGTATCAACTATTATGGTTTTTTTTAATTTCTTAAACCAATGAGAAAAAGTTTTGCCTTGATTAATTCAATAGTTTTAGACTACAAGCTTCTTTACAGAAATGCAGGAGATTCACAAATCTATCCTAAATACAACAAACTTGAATATTTTTTTCTAAAAAAAAGACATAGAGAAATGTTTCTTCTAAAACTTCAGTTATAATTTTGATTGTTCGTTTGCTCATGTATTCTTTTCTTCAAGGGTGAAAGGAAAGACTTGTTTACAGGTCATCTTTTATACCACTTCTAAGCTACAATATTATCCAAAAAGAACAATTTCCTTCTAGGATGAGAATTTGCTTATAGTCAGATATCCTGTCGTCTTTGATCAGCAAGGCATTAATGGACCTCAGAGCACTCTCCTCTCACTGACACTGTTATTTTTGCACTAAGACTCATCTTATGATTGATGAGTTTGACATAACCAGAATAGGCTCTGGCCAAGAGAATGTAGTTACTACAGACTGAGCTAGTGGTGGGCACGGCTGATCAAATGCTCCCCTGCTGAAAAAGAAATGTCGGGAAGAATTTCAGGGTCTTGTTTGTTCAGGAGTATGGATGACATGTGCTCGATGATTTGGGATTAGGGGAGCTGGGGAAACACAGCAGCTCCTGTTAAGGTTATCAGCAGGGTTTCTTGCTCTGTCCTCTGCCTTTCTTCACCCTCTGGCAGCCTAGCTGAGGGCAAAACAGCATCACTAGAATATCCCCTGCTGATTTGTTAAACCTGATTGTTTGGCTGGCCAAGTCCACTGAAAAAAACTTCATTCATCTGAAGTAAATGTATCTTTCTTATTTTATATCCAGAATAACCTATCTTAGTTGCATTGTCATGGAAATCCATTTTTAACTCTTTCACTAAATTTTCAGTAAATCTGCTTGTATACTAATTCAAATCTAAGCACCCAAGGAGATTTTGTAAATATATCAAATCTACTATAAAAAGGCAATAGGCTACAAAACAGTATATGAGTTCAGAGAGAGAATCACGTGGCAAGTGAAATGCGTGGGAAAACAGAGGACATAGATTGAGTTTCAAAAAGAGAAAATTAACAACAACAAATGGAACCTAAAATATTAAATAAATACTAAATAAACATGCTAAATGAAGGACAAGGCTAGCATCTATAGTATCATATTTTTATGGCTGTTTCATAACCACTCTTTGCAGTCTATAACTACCTTGGCTAGCAGCAAGCTCTTGTTCAGAAGCATCCAACAGTCAGTGTAACCAGTAAATGACTTTGATACGACTCAGTTATCAGAACAAATCTATGTTATATCCATCTATATTGCTACCAATGATCCAATTTCTTGGATCACATTTAAACTTTGCAGAGTTTTAGATTACAGGGGAGTAATGGCTAGCCAATTCTCCATATTATATCCATCTGGAAAATGCAGACCCAGAACTCAGTCCTCCAACAGAACATAAATATAGAAATACAAATACTCAGGTTAGACTCAGCTTAGATTGAAATGATCTTTCAAACTTTTTTCTACAGGAGTTTTAGGGATCATTTTTTCTATATCTTAATGCCTGTATATGCAACCATCTCCTATGAAGAGGAGAATTGCTGGAATTCCAACATTTTTTTTCTCTCTGGCATTGTCTGAACTGAGAAGAACTACACTCCTTCAGGGAACAATAGTTATTATTTGGGCATTTATTTTTGTAAAACTGGACTAAATTGAGTCCAGAGGCCTTTGGCTGTGAAATATCAGCCTCAGTCTTACATGCAAAAGGCATTTTGGCTAGCATTTTATTGTTTTATTATAAATTATGTTTACTTTCATTGCAGTGACACAAAAAGCTGAAACTGAGCTTTGTTCTACTTGGAACGAAGTATAAAATATAAACACACATTTAATCATAATCCCATTAATAGTCTCCTGCATGTGACCAGATGTCTTTCATAAAAGATTTCTTTCTAAATCATTTGGGCAAATCACAATGTCCTCCCTGTTTTAGTTCAATCTCAAAGAGCTTTATTCAGGTAAGAACTTTAGCTTTTAGTGCTTATCAAGGAAATCTTGAGTCAGCCTCATTCTTAGTGAAAAAAGATATTTCCTATTGGTAACACATATTTAGAGGTTAAGCACTGTACATATTCATAAATAAAAGGTACACATATTATTTTGCTCATGAGTGTTTCCTAAGCTTTTCCAGGATTCATATATAGATATATAATCTATAGCAAAACATTGAATTCATATTTTGTTAATTATTATTATTACATGTATTATAAGGACAAGGGAGGCTGGGGAAAATAATATTAATAGTGTGTTCCTTTAAGAGAAAAAAAATCCATGTGCATCAATCCATTGTTAAAATCATCTATTTATTGAACGTACATCGGACAGGGAAAGTGTTGTTAAGTTAAAAAAAAAAGAAAAAAATATAAAGCATTTCTCAAACAAAGAATGTTTAGAATCATATAAAATTATATGAAAGGAATACCGCATTTAGTATTCCAAGTATCATAAGAGAATGTTCCATTGTAATAATAAGATTGCTTGCATATAATATATTTGATATTTTGAAAAAAATATTTGCTATATAACTGGGTTTAAAAAAGGACAAGGAAGGGAGAAAAGATCAAGAGACTTCATTTAGAAAAGATGCAAAATAAAAATAAAATGTATCCTATATAAATGCTATAAATAATAAAGAATCTTTGTGCTATAAAAAATCCTTACCTGATCAGATAGAAATATTATCATATTGGTGCTAGAATCAGTGTAAAAAAAAAAAGAGAAAAATCATTTTGCCTAAAAGTCTCATTTGCAAACTCCTTTATTGTATTATTTTTAACAACTTTACTTTTTTTAACAATTTCTTAATCCAAAATATGAAGTGTGAAAGTATTCCTAAATAGAATTTAAAGATAACAAAAATCTTGTTCATAGTCTCTTGTGTTAAAATTCTTTAAAAAAAGAAATGTAGAATTTCTCAACTATTCAGCTATTGAGTGTTTTTCCTCTACCAAAACAACAGCAAAAACAACACAGGATTAGCTAGATCCCTGTGACTGGTAACTGTCTCTTGAAAAGACAAAAGCTGAAAGTATCCATCAAAGTGTTCGGAAAGTTTCCATGCAAATATGTATTTCAATGTGAAGAAAAACATAGATCCTTTAGCTGAAAGAGTGTCTCAAATACATGAGGTGGTGTGAGGGAGACAGAAATGCTTTAATGCAAACTGCTGCCAAGAGGAGAATGAAAAGGTTAAATTTAAAGTTTTGGTTCAATATCTACATACATTCTTAACTTACTATTTCAAATGAGGATAGATGCTTATAGGATTAAAAAAAAAGCGAAATTAACCTTAATATTAGCTTTTACTCATGCTTTTTTTTTTTTTTTTTTTCTTTAAATAACAATCTGGCTTCAGGAGAAAAAAAGTTTCTGTGCAAGATAAGCCTGAATAAAAATTTTATACACATGGAAAATATTCATAGACCTGGAGAAATGACAGAGAAAAATCAAAGTACAAATGACTAGCTAGATAAAGAGTATTAATAAGATACTCTTAAAAAAAAGAGTAGAAACCATTCATAATTCCTGTTGAGTCTAATGTAAATCCTTTCAACCTGATCGGTCTGACTACTTTAAGAAATTAATTTTCTGCTGCCAAAGAATCATGATTGACCAAAACAGAACCAAACAGACCAAAACAGAAATAAAAAGCAATGACTGCCTTGTGGACCTCCCCCAAAGGAGAGCCCTCAGGGGAAGAAAAGCTCAGGGAAGTGTGGAGCACATTGATGCAAAATATTCTGGCTTCACTCTGGAATTTGACAGGGCCGTTGCCAATCCCCTGCAGTGCTTCATATAGACAGTGTCACTGTTTAATTGAAATTATTTAATGGCATTTCAAGTTGCACTTTCCTGCTGAACAAATAGAAAGGCAGTTTTCTAGCTCTGGAGCTGCAAATGTGTGCAGGCTAAGAACATTCTTATGCATTACATAACATCTTGAATCTTAAATGCAAAATATAAAATTCAAATTCTGATTCCATCTGTTGCCTGGAATGGTCCTATTATCATTTGAAACTCTACTACTTGAGCTGGAAAAGGAATATGATTTTTTAAACAGAAGAATTATTGAGTCATTCACCAAAATGTCTCCTTTTTGATTGGAATAAAAATGAAAAAAATCACTTCTTTTTGAGAGAGTTTTTTCTACTATATAACATCTCCATAATACTCTATGAACATTATAATTTACAACAGCAGCTTTGCTTTTCAAGCTACTAACTCTAATTACCCCATTATTCAGATGATAAATCTGAAAACTAGACAGATTACAACCCACAAGAAAATCCACTGGAGTATTTCTGTTGACTGGAATTTAAGATAGGTAGCACTAAGGTAATCTTAAGAGAAAGGAAGACATTTTTTTTCTGGGGTAAGCAAGGAAAGTTGATCTTTCTATAGGGACATTTAATTCTTCTAGGAGTCTTCCTCCCTCCCAAGACTCAGTAGAACTGGCCTGGTTGGGTCTGTATACTGACTACACACTATCAGGTAGGAGATTTATGTAGAGACATCGATATGTATAAGGAGCAGCTGGTACATTCCCTTGTCTTTTCCACATTTTCTCTAGGGTGCCTTTAAGAAGGAAGATAGCATGGACTTAATTATGGCAAAAGTTGATTCTGAAGCCTGGGAAATTAGTTTTTCTGCAATATTTTTCAGTTAAATAAAATACTAAGGAACCAAAATTCCAAGTGCTGACTGGATGACAGCAGCAGCACAAATGCTTCATTTTTAAAATATTGTAAAAATTAAAGATAATTTTCCAGGGATGAAGAGAGGGATTGTTGTGGAAGGCTGGCACTTTTCTGTCCTTGTATGTGCGCTGAAGTACCCAGACACTTAAAAGCAGAGTGACCTGAGCAGATCATCTCCGCAGACCACTCCTGGATCCTGTCAGCCAGGGGAGTAAAGGCCACAACAACACAAGGTAAAACATTTCCTGATAAATTGTGAACTCCTAATCTCACAAAATAATACAACTCCATTTAAACAGAGAGTAACATAGCTTGTGCTGTTGAAAGGCAGTGTACAAAAAATAATAAAAATATCCACACTTTAAATCCTCAAAAACTTTTATTTTGACCAAACAGTAGGCACTAGCTAAACAGGTGACCCTGGATCTGAGGAAAAACATCAGCAAAAAAGGACAAAAGCTATGGGCAAAAGGAAAGTAAGTAAAAAAGGTCTTCTAGAGTGATTTAAAAAAAATACTGCAATGAAAATAATATATCCATGAAGAGACGCTTACAGATTGTTCAGATACATTGTGATGCAGTAATCAACATAGCAGAAAAGGGTTGCAAATATTGCTGGGGTTACTAGGAAAATAAGCCTAGGAGGCTTATACAGGAGTAAAATATGTAAACAGAAGTAACATATTTATACAGCTTTTTTCTCTCTCTCCTTGCAAGAGACCTTAAATTCTTTTAATATTGGCCTTGTATAAGCAAACATATATTTAGAGGTAATTTCATACACCAATTAATTGCAGCTACCTCGAGGCACAGTAAGCAAAGGGTAGAACTTCACAGAAGAATACAAAGCATTTCTAGAAGTATGTGAAAAATACAGTATCCCTATTTAAAGAAAACTAGTTTTTTTAATGTCTTACATGCTGTCCACAGATATTGCAGTCCATAACTCTGAATTCCCCAGGACCCAACAAATGAAAACACAGCAGAGGGGAAAAAACAAGCAAAACAACCAACCAACCAACCAACCAACAAACAAACAATAAGATTTGCAGTCAGATTTGGAAGAAATCTTCCTAGCAACAAATTAGAGGGAGTGGTGAAATACTGCATTACAGATGCTCTTTAGGAAAGATTGATTCAGGCCTTACTGTGGCATCACCTATAAAAGCATTTTTAGGTACCTCTACCACCTTGATTTTCAAGGCCCGTGAAAATTAGGTATGATTCAACTGTGGAGGTAACATTTTGTAGGAATTGACAGTCAACTAAATTGCATGTATCTGCCAAGTATTTCAGTATTAATTAAAAGCTCTGAAAAAAAGTAATCATTTGATTTTTTTTTTCCTCCACAAATTCTTGGGATTCATGAATATAGAAAGATCCTCTCCAAATGCCCATGTAATAGTTATTTACATCAAAGGAAGTGATGTTCACTTTTAAGTACCTTACAACCTATGATATACATAGGTTGTATTCATATAATATTACTTGCAATTCTTGCTAAATTCACATGTGCATTCCTACAAATGAGATTTTAAATTTTGGTGAAAATTAGATGATGACTTTGTTTAAGAAGCTAATTGTATAATTCTCAAGAAACTTTGCTGAATTTCCCTTAATATTATTTTGGATGAGTTGTGTGACTTAGCTAGCATATGAACTTTTAAGTAGTTCATTTTTCAATCAAATTTACAACTTGTAATGCAATGTAAGAAAATATTGGAGATAAATACTTATATTTAAGTATTTTCAGAAATTAAAGTGATCAAGAACTTAATATTTAAAGAAAAAGGAAAAAAAAAAGTACAGACTAATATTTGCCTCTGAGGCCAAGTAAATATCCAAACCAAGTTTTCAGGATCATTCATCTGTTCTAATTTTACTGGATAGATCTGTATCAATTTACAGACCACACTACAAATTTTAAGTAGGATTGTGGATAAGTTCCTGGAAAACAAACATTTGAACCAACAGAAAACTTATAATAATATCCTTGAGAAAGGTAATATTAAAAAGTAAATATACTCTGCTCTATTGTAAAAGGATTCATATCTCTCTGAACACATAAGCTTGGAGAAGCAAGCTTTTTAAGCTGTCCATTATATACTGCAAGCTGAAATATTCCTAGAAAAATCCCAGCACATTTGAAAAATATTAGAGGCTTTTGCACTTGTCATTTTAAAATATTGAATTTTAAATGATTTTTCTGTCATGTCCTGTCTTATGTTCCAACCTAAAGGTTCACTCTACCCATACTTACAGAAATCAATAAGGTCTTTTCCAATACATCCTACAAAGAATTTGTCTATATGTTTTGCCCCTAGGACTTTAAAACGGAAGTAAAGGGACTTACTAGCATCTGGAGCTCAGGGTCTACTTTGGGCTAAATGGGTAAAATCCACTCTTTGTCACAACTACCTTAAATGATTATTGTAAGAGTTGAGGATAATAGATATAAAAGAAAATACATTCACAATCTGTTCTGAAGAGTAGGACATGCAAAAATCATTGGGTCTGCTGCATGTTATGTGAGGAGTCAGGAGTCCCCTAAATCCTTATTAAGATAATCACTAGACTGGTTTTGTGATAGATCCAATCAGACTTGACAGTCTAAGCTTAAGCTATTCAGATAAGCTAGTCAAGTGTACTTGACTAAAGGATCAGAGGATCAGATCCAAAGCTGGAGCCCTTATCCAGCACCATTTTACTGCTTTGAATAGAGGTTCCTAATCACAACTTTCTCAATCAGGCTTAGAAACTTAATTAATGCAGGTCAGAAGTCAAATCTGGATTTCAGTGCGGACGAAGCAGTAGAATTTGTGTGTAGATTTCTCATTAGTAACTTATCTCACATGTTCGAGTGGCAAGATTCTAATTAGCATCCACCTCAGTAAATGCCAACTGCTTTTTGGCCAAAGCTAGTCTGAAAATATGGAAGATCAATACAGGAAATTTGCATTCCATCCAACTATGCTATTCAGTACTGAAGTTTTACAGTCTGAGGTCTTTATATCAGAAGTGCCATGTTGGGCTAGTTATATTATGACGCAGCTTGAGTTTAGCTCACCAAGACTTGCAGTTCTGCAGTTACTCTAAAAGCACTCAAGCAGGTCTTGGACAAAAGAACTGCAAATTTCCATTTATACCTATTCAAACAATTGTATTTCAGTCTAAAGAAAGTGTAAGCAGAGAGTTGAGTGTGTTCTGAGGAGAATGTATTTGACATTTAACAGAGATCTTGTCTGGCTAGAAGAAATCTCATTTGCTAAAGTCATTATCACGTCCTCTTATTCCTATCTCTAAGCTTTCTGCCATTCTTCCTCTTAAGCCTGGAATACATGCCTTAACTCCAGATGCCTAATTCCTTTTGCTTTGCAAATCTCTCCTGTTTGGATGCAATTGACTAGATTGTTCATACTTCGGGGATAAAAAACAATGGAAAATTGAAGTCTCAAACACATGAAAATCACATATGAACTTACTCCACTGATCCCTCCAATCAGTCTTTTTAATGCTATAATGCAATACCTAAAGTATTAACAATGCAGGCTCCACCACACTAATTTTATTTAAAAGTGAAACCTACAGTGAGGTGGAAGCATAATGAAAAATGCAAACCCACATTTTCTCCAAGGGTAACTGTGTTTGTACTCCAGGCTAAATGCATTTTATATAGGAAAAGTAATCTATTATTTTCTAACTTGGCTCATTTTGGGGAGAACTTTTTTTTTTTTTTTTTGGACATTTATTGTGTTTCAGTTGAGAGTTCATTTGTGTGGCAAAAGCTTTAGGAAAAAAAATGGTTGTGAAAGCTAAAGAAAATATTACTCGGTAAATAAACCCCATTCAATGAACAAGTAGGAAAGTAAACCTCCTTGAGGGGTGTTTCACAGTTTGGCTTTTTGTTCTTATACCAGCAGAAATCTATAAATAGTTCTTCCAGCTCAACCGCTCAGTAGAAGTATGAATAAGCCAGAGCACCATGGCCTGCTCCGTTCTGTGGCATGAGGATTTGAATACTCTTTGAAATCTCAAAGTGGGAAAAAAAAGTCAGGAAAATCCTTTTTACTAAATTGCAAAATAACAAGTACCTGATTAGGAGTAGTAATACCTAACATAACAGGCTATTTGTTCTACTAGCCATTTAAGAGGCAATTCATTTTGTTGCAGAAAGGTCCAGTCAGCTTTCATATTGAAGAATATGCAAATAGACTTCTCCATGAACCTTAGTTGCAAATGGCTTCTGCCTTATTAGTTACAATAATGTGATTGTAACTGTTGTCTGGGAGTACCATTATATCTGCAGCATTGGTTTTTCAAGAGATTAATGTCCTCTGTGTTAGAGGAAGAAAAATATATAATTCCCCCATTTATTATAACATTTGGATAAAAGGCACAGGAAAAAAAAACAAGCAAACCTAGAACAAATAATACAGAAACATTCAGGAGGTTTTAGAATTGTTTCTAATTGGATAATGAAATGTAAGATGTTTTTAACATAAAATAATTATCAGTAACACAGGCGAACCTCTGTGCTCTGAAATTCCCTTTGCAAATGGCTTTTGTGACCTAGTCCTTGAAAGGAAGAAAAAATAAATAATTTATTACTTTGCCTTGATCTGCCAATTGATGTTAATGTCATCAGGGGAAAGATGCTGAATAATCTCCTTTCAATAAAACAAATACAGTAGGATCAGGCAGCTGACAATTTGTGCGAAATACTGATGGTAACTCCCAGGCCCTTTTCCTCTTCTGTACAGGGTATCAGTTACTGAAACTTAAAGGAAAATGAGACTTTTCTGTAAGTAGACTGAAATATTTGTGTTTATATCCACAAAGATATTGAGACTTCAAATATCAGCTGAAATCAGTGAGAATGAAGTGTCTGAAAAAGAGTGAAGGATTTGAAATACTTCTGGTCTGGACTTCAACATTATTCTTTTTCGCCAAGATACTTCTAAACATTTTAAATGGTGTTATAAAATATTAAAATTGTTTTAATGATAATAAAATAAGTTTTATATATAAATATATAGTGAAAACTTTTCCATGGAGGAAAACTAGATTTTGAGAATGGTCTTTCATGAATTGCGTAGCAAGATTAACAGTTAGAAAATTTCTAGCAAAGTTTGAAAAGACCCATTTCTCACAGTCTTTCAGATAAACATGGAAGAATTTATAATCAAGTTTTTTATCTATATTCTATCACTTTTTTCATACACAAATGTATGCTACAATCTTTTTTGTTATTATTTTTGAAGAATATATGTTTTCATTATGAATTGATTTTACAAATACCAAAAATACTAAAGTTTGTGATAAAATAATTGATTCCATGCCCTTAATTTTAAATGGTAGCTTTCCAGTGAGTTAAATACTTGCAAAATTGTCACAGATATCTCTGCTCTCATTCAGCTGTGATTTCAGGAGCAGCAGAAGCTGAAAATGAATGCACTTAAAAATTATTCTCATAATGTGACAGCTGATCATCTAGAGATTTCCTTATGCAAGCCAGAGAGAGATGTCTTTTAAGTGAGTTGGACAGCGATAGGACTAGAGGAAATGACTTCAAACTGAAGTGGAAGTTCTACAAGAACTTAGAAAGCATTTCCTCCCTGTGAGGGTGACAGAGAACTGGAACAGGCTGCCCAAGTCGTCTGAAGCACTCTTTTGACAACTCATTGCTAATAGAACTTATGGCATATTATTATTCCACCAGCTTCATTTTCTTTATATACTCAGCCAGTATTGAATTAGGAATTATCTATTTATTAATAGTATTTAGGAATTTAATCTGTTGCTTTTTGTATTTAAATCCCTACCTTCAAAATATAAAGTAATTGTCTTTTACAGAAAGATGAAGAGTTTGAGAGAAGTATTTAATTTCAACCTAAAGTGTGGAAAGAAAGATACACATCAGCTCTAACCACCAGGGTGTTTACAGTGCCTTTTCAGTTACAGAAGGGATTTTTTTTTGCTCTTTAGAAAGCCTGCACTTAAGCTTTAGTGGATCTATTGAGTGCATAGACTATACTTCCTATGCTTGATTATAGCATGTTTGAGAAGTTACTCTAATGGGTAGTGAGGTTACTTTGGGCACTCCAGTCAACTTATATTTTTAGAGTGCGTCTACCAAAGGCAGCAAAAACTAGGTAAAGGAAAACAGGGCAGATTGCTGTGGTAGTGACACATCTTGAAATCTGTTTCTGGGCCAGAAGTGTCTAAAGAACATTAAAGGCAGAATTTGGCCATTTGGTGCAATGGGAAGAAGATGGGACATTTGTAACAGAGCAAAATCTGTTCAGTACCTTTATCTTACTCCTTTTTTTAAATTTTAGCAGGGAAAAATAAAAATGCTTTATATTTTATTGACTATTGACTATATATACTCTTGAGTCAAAAGGCAGATAGAAATAGGGAATGAGCTGTAACATGGTAAATATACTCAAGCATTCAACTTTACCGATTTATCATAAGGGGCAAAAAATAAACCTATGAATTCAGCCTTTTTCTTATGTTGCAGAAAAAGTGGAACATAACAAAGTGATTTTTATAGCTCTGTTGTGGAAGCTTTAGCCAAGAAATATAGACTGAGAAAGGGATCTCATGAGTAAAGATCTAGCAAAACATGCTACTCACTTTTACTATATCTAGTTTAGGTCTAAAGTCGAGCTGCACTTTGAACAAGACATAAAGACGTAGTATTAGGGTTGAAGTTGGACCTTTCTAAAGCTCCTTTTTTGAGATTTCATGAAATAATGTAGCTCTGTATCATCTTTATCTGCCTTCAGTCCTAGTCATTGATTTTACACTGCAATACACAGGCACTTTTACTAGAGATATTCCTGGACATCCCTAGCTGCCAGAGCATTCCTCAGGAGCAGTATGAAGGGTACTGAAGATCAAACCCAGGAGACCAGCATTACTGCTGGCATTTAGTCAAGTTCCTGTTGTGTGTGTCAAAGTGCTCTTGAATTAAGTTGTTGTTGTTGTTGTTGAATGGAGGAGATGTTTCACTGGTACAAGAAAAAAATATGTCTTGGCATATTCTGCTCAAACTAGTCTTCCAGCATCTCTCCTGACTGCTTAGGCTTGGACCTAGGAATGTCCAGATGGAGTGAGCACCTATATGTCTAGTGAGATGAACTTCTGGCTGGCTCCCTGGGACCTGCCCAAAGTGACTATCACACAGCCAGTATGTCCCTGCCTGTAGGGTTGCCTATGGGTACCAGCACTCTAGGAAATTCTCATAAATTGATTTATTTTGCAACCTCTTTGAAGAAAGGTGATCAGACTATTCCTTTCAAAGCTCTGTGTAGCAAGAATCAAGAAGGCAGTCAGTATCAATGTCTTGTGATACAATATTCAATTACACTTTCAAACTCTTTTTTATTTCTTATTTTATCTATTTTTAGGAGAAAAAGGCAGACTCATGAGATACAAGCATAAGATTTAAATCTTTCATCTAAAGCTGGACATGTCTTCTGCTGGGATGAGAAACTCTGCGAGTAATGCTTTATATATCCCAGACTACAACCTAGGTTATCGCTTTTCCTATGCAGATTGTTTATGGCTTTGTAAGGACTTACAATGTTTTCTTCCCTTCAGTCCTTACATATGCTATATAAAATAGCATTACTTTGTCAAATTACTGCAAAAATCCTTGAGTAAAAGCTTGTTATAAATATAATAATTTCTTATTAAATGTATTCCCATTTTTAAATAGTAATTAAGAAAATAGTTATCAAAAATACTTGTGATATGGACAGAGAGTGGCTCTGTCCATATCACAAGTCATATTCATTCATATTCAGCATGTCCATTCATCTGATTTTGACAGTGAGTTTTCTCAGTGGCATTCAGCATAGCAGCCCGCATTTTACAGTGAAATTAAGTATCCACTCGACTCTAAATTGCTTGGCTGTTATTGGAACATGTTCATGCTTAATGCTTTTAAAATCCATTAGCTTTAATGCATCTTATCTCAGATTGACAACATAGTTGTACAGAGCGAACAGTTACCATTAAGTCAGCTGGAAAATAAAACAAAACAAAAACTTAGCTGTGAAAACCTGAGTGTTTGTATGCATCAATCAGGAAATGTCTGCTACAAATACTAAAAAGTATAAAGCCACAAAAAAAAAAAGAAAAAAAAATAGAAACATCAATATATTTCCTGCACCCAGATGATAGAGATTTGTTTCAGATTGCTCTGGGTCCTCAGAATTAGGTTTTCATTTTTTATAGAGAACTGATGAAGGGACTGATGCCTGGTCTAATTGTTCAGGTATTAACATCAGTTGCAGATGACATGAAGGGATAAGGATAATGTGTTTCATTCATTATAGCTGTATTTCCTGCATAGTGCTATACCAACTAAACAATTATTAGTTGTACTAGTTCTCTGCTTCGGAGTTCTCTTTGGTATATAGGAATTTATTCAAGCAAACTAATCTATACCAAGATGTTCACATTGTTTAAAAAATTAGAGCATAATTCAGAAGAAATTTGTGAATCACCCTTACAATATTAGACCCATTGTTTTGGTAGATAAGCAGAGATTTTCTTTTAAATCTTAGAATAAAACAAGTACATAATTTTTTTCACTTCTAAAGATTATATGTTCCTTCTCAGAACTTCCTTATTTTGGTCAGAATTCTTAGGGTGTCACTGTAATACTCTGCTTTCAAGGTTTTTGAATTTTGAATAAACTTATCTCCAAAATATTTCTCAGAGACAGAGTCCATAGAGTGGTCTGACTCATGAACACTCAAATTCAGGTGAAGTTCCAGGCTCCTTGACCTGCTGGAATCTCTGTAACAGGTTCAGCCAAGGATGTATCTTGGACATTTCTGAATTTTGAAATCTTTTGGGAAGCTCATGTTTTAAGCTGAGCATCATTATCTTGAACTCTAATTTTTAAGAATTACACTAAGAAAAAAATTCAGATCATGTATTCTGAAAACATGTATTCTAAAAAAACCCTATATTTAAAGTCTTACTACTGTAAGATGACATGGTAAAAGTTTCTGCAGTGTCCACGTAAGAAGACATGAGGTCAGAGTAGTTGCTCTGGAACACCATTAGGTACCATATTGAGGTCCTGTATATTGACAACAATTGCTAAGAATCAGTACAAATTGACTATAGCCTAGGTTCTGGTTTATAAGTTCTGATCCAAAATTCCACCTCCTCCAATATTATGTATTTAGAAGTCCAGACACTACGCCCTGCATAAAAATGAATGTCTCTGGAGAAAACATGTGTGATATAGCATCACAGTGATAGACATTTGAGCAACAGGATTGAAGCCTTACTTGAAGGATGTTTATTAAAAAGAGGCAGGAGGAAAGGCTTAGTGTAAGGAAGGAGAAAATATGCTTTATGTGTAAAAACATGAGGAAAGTGGGATCATTTGGCTGTGCAACAGTGTAAATAATCAAAATAAAGTCTGGAACATAGGTTGGGAAGCTAGTCTGGTCTGAGACTGGGAAGCTTCAAGGAGCATACCTAAATCTAAGACAATATTATGTCTTTTGTAGTTGGTTGAAAAACTATATGTCCCTCGAGCCCCTGACAGTGCCTTTATGTTGGGAAGTCACTGTAATGTAACAGCCAGCCTCCTAGAAAGATTATAGACACTGTGTTAATCTTGGAACTCATCAGTTAAATTTAGAAGCATTTGCTGTTCTCTATGATCAAACAGCAAGAACTCTCCCATGGCTATTCCATGCTATATGTTAGAGGTAATGCTCTATGTTAGAAGAGCAGGATGTCAACATCTAACATGGGAAAAAATGATATTGGAATAAAGGAAGGAGAAAGAAATGAGAGAAAAGGATGAGTTCCAACACCCTCCCCAGCTTTCCTTCACTTAAAAAAGAAAAGAATGTGTATATAACAGATTCAAGGTTTGATACAGGCAGCATTACTACTAATTTAGGACTTGAGGCTAGAAACAGGTCTACCAAGTGCAGAGCTTGTTATCAAGAGAAATCAGCAGCTTTTGCAACAACGCTATCCCACACCATTTGTCAGTAATGCCCTTAATAAACACATTATGGTACGTTAGTCAGCTAGGTTTTAGAGGTGCTTTCTTTTTCTTTCACACGTGAGAGTATATTTCATTAACTGTCACTTATAGAAAAAAAAGCTGTAAATAAGATCTCACATATTTTATGAAAATATATATGAGTCGGAAAAATCTTATTTAAAATATTTTCAATCGTTGTTGTTCCTCTCGATATGGAAGTGAGGAATTACGGATTGTCTTAGTTTATCTGAATGAAAAGGCTGAGCAGTAGTCAGACAATAGTTTGATAAAACTTAACAGGAAAAGAATGTTATAATCAAAGAAAGCAAGTTAAAACTGAACTAAGGGGTGGATAATAGAAATTTTGATGATTTCCTTCATATTGTAAATGTTATTTATTTATTTTTTTAAATTTGAACCTAAAGATTTTA
>JAUBOD010000158.1:519229-553902 GCA_032353885.1 Nothura maculosa
GGCAATGTTTGAGTCTACGTAGGATGCTGTTCAGTAGTGTATATGCAGGTATTTCTTCTAAAAGGCTATTATAAATAGATTCTATGAGCAAGAGTAACAATATCTACTTTGTCTGTACATATGGATGTATAGATACAAAGAATTTTTTTATCACTGGTGTGATTACAACACAACATCGTGTGTCCCTTACTTCCACCTTGCATTGCTGTTGTGCTTTCTGCCTACTCACCCCGACCTCCCTGTAAACGGGACATAGATAGGGGAATGTGCCAACTAAGACCTGTCCAACATGCAGATAATGACTATGAGTCAATTTTATCACCTTCCTTTACCCCAGATGGGGGGGGTCCTTTGAGGTCTCCTTCACGGTAGCAAGCTGCACTGCAGGATCTCCTCTTGAGCAGGGACGTCTCTCAAGGTTAATCCCAACCTGAGATATTTCTTACACGATAGGTCCTTCGTAAGTGATTAATAGCATTCTAAACTATGAAAACCTTTGGGAAACTTTGCTAAATTCTGTCTCTGATTGGTTGTGCACTTAAATCCTTAGACATAAACCACTGGCCAAGTCTGGAACTAGAATTGGAACCAACTGCACCCAGGCATTTCTTAGAAGGAGGTTGGAAACCGAGGGAGTCTATTCTGGACCTCATGACTCAACAGAAGGATCTCTTTCACACAATTTTCTGGAAAAATCCTTAGACATGAACTATTGACTAAGTCTAGTGCTAGGACTGGGTCTTCCCTCAAAGGAGGTTTATCTCAAAAGAGAAAGCCAGGACGTTTTGAATCAATGGCAGGACTCCCTGACACTTGCAGCTGACCCTGTCTTTCACACAGTAAATAACTGGGTAAACTTTAGCATTACATCCTGTTAAATCATTACCTATTTATGATTGAACTTGGTCAAGTCACTATCTGACTCAATAAAACGTACTGCTGCTTCTGTTCTAGGAGTGAAGAACCTCATTCCTTACTCATGAATGACACAAAGCCATCTTGTACTCCTGCTGTTTATCAGTCTGGATACTCTGAGATTACAAATGAGTAAATTGAAAGTTTGTTCAAGCATATATTCATTGGATGAAATTTTCAACCAATTGGAAGGAACACAAAACTATAGCAATCAGGATAAACAATAAAAATATAAAGTACTTTTTGAAAACTCAGAATATGTAAGGAGGGAAAAAAATGGATGAACACAATATATGTAAGTCCATAAATATGAACTAATAGAGGTCCTTTTAAAAAAAGTCAAATAAAATAGAACATTGTTGCTTTTCATGAGTTCTGAACTCATTTTTATTGATCTTGTAGAATACCTGTTATCTTTTTAGAACATTCCAGTCACGAAAATGATGACAGAATGTCTCGACACAAACAGAACCATACTTCCTCCCAGCAGATGCAATGCCAGCTTCCTCCGTTTAACCTAGTGACTTTGGCTAATCTCCAGCCCTGACCTGGAAAACTTCCAAAGGCCATGAGGTCACCACAGTCAAGTAGTATACAGTGCCCAGTGCCTTGTGTATGGCATTTAGAAAGATAAATGGATTATATGACACAGATAAAGTCTTTAATTTGAAAGATACATTATATTAAAGATTTGCTTTTATAAAAGCTTCTTTTTTTTAGTACTTATGCAAGGAGGCACAAAAAAATATATTTTTCCTGACACTATTATATAAATCTACTCTGTGAAAACAAGATATATGAAAGAACACTGATCCCACCCATTCTTGTGGTATATTTAATTCTCCTGAATAAAGTAAGTATGAGCTGAATCTAACATATACACATCAATGAATCTATCAGAGAAGGAAAAAATCAAGAAGTCATGAATTTAGGTAGCTGTGGCATTTCCAGATGAAAAAAAAAATGGAACACACTGATATACATATATACTAATAGACTTGGAACTTTTAAATATTTATCTACATGCAATTGAAAGTCTGTGCGCAAATACAACCCCACAGTGCAGTGTAGTCTTCTGAGAAGGAATTTTCTTTAAGTGGCACACATGCTGAAAAGCAGTGTTTTTCCTTTGTGTTTTTCCTGCAATTCCTCTAAATTAAAAAACTTAATAGAAAGTTAATTTCAAAAATATTTTTGGTCAAAAAAAGGGTTAGGTTGTAATTACTTTAAAAAATCATTAAAATACTTTCAGTATTTTGTTTCCCACATCAAGATGTATCAAAGGTAATTTCTTATATTATAAAGCATTCTAAGTTCTCAGGAAAAAAAGCCTAATAGATTTCAAAGCAGCCATCTCTCCTTTTTTCATGAGTTTTATGACAGAGAATGCTTTGACAAAACCTGATCTGCAACAAATATTTTATTTCATGAGATCATAGAGTTGCCACTATCAGGCTCTACAAACATAGAGTGTAAAAACACTTAGAAATGAAACTAATAGTCTTAAATATTCTGCACAGGTTTGGGCAGACATATCTAGAAACATGAAAGTCTGTTCCAAGTAAATTCTTTGCTTAATGGTTGCTGAACTTCTGCATCTCATCTTAACATTGATCTCAGTTCCCATGAACTTACATTTACGCACTTTTTCATGTACCCTGTGAGCCTTCTCCCTTCTGTACTTAACATCTACCTGAAGTACAGCAATGTTCTTCACTCAAAGTTTTGAAACACGAGGAAATAAATATAGGAAAGAAATGTTTTGGCTACTATAATTCTGAGCACCTGTTGCGAGCTCTGACCTAAGAGGTCCTATATGGGACTTTGTTTCTGTGAAAACCAGAAAGAAAATTAGGATAGCAGTCATGTTATTATTTTTATTCTTTATTCATGCTTTAATATTGCCCAGAACACAATTAAAATCAGGCCCCATTATACTAAGCATAATCAAAACTGTGTATCAAAGGAAATTTTATGCCATAGAAATGAAAAAAAAAAACATTAATTGTGCTCTTTAATGTTGTATATACAGTCTTGCAATCATTTCTACTCAGATTATTTCAGTTCATAGTGATCAGGCCAGTACCATTTTTAGAATAGAATGTTTTATTATGGAAGAATAAATGTCATTCTCTTACCTTCAAACACCAGCGCAGCAAACAGGGTTGGGCAACCCCTCCAGTTCTGAGAATTGTCATTTTGGTATGATTACTTTGATTATCTGTAATTAATAAAAAAAAAAAAAAGCTTCAATTATCTGTAACCAGAGTTGTGCAAAATGTTTGTAATAAATTTTTAAGCATAAGCATGTAATAAATTTTTAAGCAAACTAGGAGCATTTTAGTACTTCAGAAAAAACAGATTTACCCTGTGTTGGTGACTTTAGGGACTCGATGATGCAAATGACATAGTATCCTTTCTGTCGTTATATAGAGTATTTATTACCTCATTTATATATTTTTGTTTTTCATTTTTTTCTGTAGTTCTCTGACATATGCCTCTCCTTGATAAATCTGCTTAGCTCCATTTTAAATCTCTTTTACATTAACACATCTTCTGAGTTTCTCTGCATCATCATGTCATTCTCTTTTAGGCTTCTACCATCTTCTAAATTTTGTCTCTGTTTTCTTACAGCTGTCATTCAAATATGTCTTCTGGTTCACTTGATCCAGTTTCTCTCTTCTCTCTTCATGGGTTTGATTCTCTCCCATATTTATGACTACTAAAGATTTGAGGAAATTGTAAAATGATACAATTTCTAAACTGAGGGCCATTGAGTTCTGGTCTTTGCTAGAAGAGATAAGAACAAATATTTCTGAATTTTAAAATGGACAAATGTGCAATAGATGAAAATAAACTAATGACATCATGCAGCAATGAGTTTTTCACATGCTGCCATCTATGTGTGTTTTAAGCTCTTTGAATTACAGATTGTGTGTTTGCGTGTGCCTGGGCAACATCTGTCTCATGGACTGGTTTTATGGGTGAAAGTTGGGGAATAGAAAGGTTCATAATGAAACATGTGGTAGATTATACAGTTCATGTTACTTGACCAGAGAAGTACTGTACACCTCCTCACTGTTCTATTCAGCAGCGTACTTGCATCCTAGCACTATGTTCTACTTGGACGTTACTGGAGGTGAAATATAATACTTTTATCAGCCCAGTGCAAAGCAATGAATCCCTCTCTAACCATGATTATAGTCATGATGAATCATAGAAAACTTTCTTCAGAGAGGAACAAGAGAGAGAAGTAATAGAAAATGGAGTGTAAAATCTTTATTTTCCTGAAGGAAGAGAAGAAATATCTTCATAAACTGGTAAATCCTCTGTAGATTCCTAAGTTAATTATGTTGTTCTCAGCTTTCAATGTGTCATAGAAACAAATGCATTAAAGATACATTAATTAGAGAGTTCTATGAAATTGTAGTTATTCTAAAGATCATCAACTGCAAATCCATATCCTTTTCATTCTGGGAAGGATCATGCACTCCTCTCATGTTCTCAGAAATTCAAACATTTCCAATATAATTAATTTTCATTTTCATTCATCCGATCTTCAGTCTGAAGCTATCTAAAATAAAATTAGTTATGTGCACCATGATTTCTCTATCAGCTATTAACAATGCTCATTATTAAATCCATTTTTCAAATTGTACTTAATAGAGAATTAAAGCAGTGGTTACAAGTGTCACTAGGGTGCCCATACATTACCTATATCACACACAAAAAAATAAGTTTAATCACCACATTTTTTGTCTATCAATTCAATTTGCATAAGGGCTGTGCAAGCAGGCATGATGAAAAATTGAATCCAGTTAATGTTATTGATTAGGAAGATATGACCCTCAAACTAAGCTTCATTAATTATCTTAGCTTCAACTTCAGAAAACACGTATTTGAAATTTTTGATTGTACTACTACACTGCATGAAGCATCAATATTGTTTATGATGTCTGTATCATTACAGACTCATTAATTATATTCAGTTTTTAATGTGACAAGTACTGTGTCATCAGCTTATACATCATGATACAATTTGGGAGTAAGTACAGTCCTGGAAGTGTCTAGGTTTTTGATACAGAGATGCCTGCAATATTTATTCAAAATAGGAAGACAACTCATTAAGATTTCCACTTAATTCTCTTGTATTTATACACTGATTTTCAGAATAATCCACTAATTAGACTGATTTAATCTGAGGCTTATGAGTACCTACAGTACCAGCTCCAATGGATTTTCCATACTAGTGGAATTGGTTGGGTATTTGGTTAAATATTTTAAACACAAGAATGAAAGGTATTTTTTTTCACTTAACACCAAAGACAAAAGCTTGAATACCTGACTCAAGTACACACTCACAGCTGAAAAATTTGATGGCAAAAATCCTCCTAAATCCAAAACACATAAATAGTTCTTTCTACTTTAAATATGTCTTACTTTATTGAGAATTATGAGGAATATCTATTCCTCATTAATTGTAAGAGGTAAGAAACATTGCTAAATGGATTTTAACAATAACATTACATCCATCTGCAGGATATAAAACATCCAGGATATCCACTGTCTCTAAATGTATTCATGGTAAATTGCTTATGTATCTTCAGTTATTTTACTTCATAGATAGTTAGGCTATAATTGACTCAAGGAATCAAACAACCTGTTGCTGATATGATCCAAAAATATGTTTTCAGCTCTGAACACAGAGCCATTTTTTGTGTTTTCTTCTCATGTATGCTCATTCTATGTTTTATTCTCATGTATGCTAAATCTTGCACTTTTATTGCTATTAACATGAAATTATGTGGGAAGGTTACATGTTTGTCTCCTTCGGAGAACTTTGCAACATGATCATGCAAAGCTTTTTTTTTTTTTCTAGTGGATACCAAATGAGAAAATTTGAGAGATAAGCATAGTATACAACATAGAGGCATTTAGCTCAGAAAAAACATAAAATATTGATGACCTTTAAGGGAAATGCCTATGATTTTGCTGACTGAGATGAGACAGAAAATGGCACTTAGGTATGATTGCACTCAAATAATCCATGGATGTGCAAAAGCAGCCGTTAACATTAGTCCTTCTGCTTCTGTCTCCAGTCTTCTTCTAAGGTGTATTATCCCAGTGGATTTCACTGTTTCCTGCCTAACACTCAAGAAAGCAGGGCTGTTATATAAAAAGCTCAGGAAGTGAGTACCTTTAACAACTCTGACCTGTACAACTTTGAGCTTTACAGCTTTGAGCTGTAAATATACTGACACATAGCTAGCTATGCTTTGATACTATTGAGCCACTCACCAGATTAACCCGACTAACAGATCATATTTCAGGCTATCCAAAAGCATATCAATGTCTCTGCCCTTAAAATAATCTGAGTAGTCCTTTGAGCTACTATTCTATTGACTATCCTGATGGTAGTATGAATAAAATAAAGATTAAGAGCTATCAATTGTATTAAAATAAGAAAGACAATCCAGGAATATATAGAATATCAACAGTTCTTTTGAACTCTTGCAAACATTTTCCAGTCCTTATTGATACATCCATTCACCTAACAGGGCACATCACTCATTCATTTTTTAATTTTATTTCTCATAATGCTTATAAAATAACAAGTCTTTGGATTAATGGATCCTTTCAAACTCAAGTCTTGTGTTGCTAAGACATATTTTTTGTTCTGATTTAATGCAAAGATATCAAGAAGAAAAATCTCCATTCATTTCTTTCTAGCTTTCCAATGACACTGCCTCTTTAAGGCAGGGATTCCCAAATGTAGCTACTGCTCCATTTCCTGAGACATTGTGACTCTGATAAAATGGAGTGTTTTTTTTTTAAAAAAAAAAGTATAAAATTTTTAGACAGGATTTTAAAAAATCACAGAAATTTTCATTTCTCCTTCACAATGGTGATCATATTCTAATGATACTTCTCCCAGTAAGAAGTATGCTTCTTAATGAATTCACAACCAGAAAAGAGAAAGTGAGCTGTGGTCTGCATTAGACAAGGCAGATCTTACTGCTAGAAGGCTCAAATGGAATGGAGTTCTCTATTGCCCCTAGAGGAGAGAGGCCAGCTTCACCTATTCTTGTCTGTGAGACTGCATTTCCACATCCTGCAATTCTGCTTCAACAGCAATTTGTCTCTGCTAAGTGGATGATTGTGAGATTGCTGAGGACTCTATTTTCAGGCAAAGAGCCATGCGAGGTACGCTGTGCAGGAAAGGTATCTCTCTGACCAGATGTAGATCCCTGTTTGGCTATCATATTGAAATTCACTGAGATAAGCTGAAAAGCTCTGTGAAAAAAATGTAGCTGCTATTCTCTTGGAAGTAGAAGTGTTAGTGAACAGTTTTGTTTTGCTCTGACTCTCTCCCCAGAGAATCAGGTCTCAGTATAGAGTAAGCCCAGGGGAGCAGAAGTCAGACTGAACCAGTCTGGATGTCTCACATGAACAAAGAAACGTCGTGAGGTCTTGCAGCAAAATCATTATCAGTCTAATAGGCCAGACTTGACACTAGCCTACACAGAGCAAACTGATGCCACAACAGTAGACAAATTAACTTTGCAATGGAACATTGACTTGCAGTTTAGATTTCTCTAGACTAGAGTAGACGTGATCCAATTCCCCTGAGTATCAGATCATGATTTTAGATTCTGTAAGGACTGTTTTTGACTAACATTTCAGCAAGCTAGATAGGTTTTGATATTTGGAGAGCCTTCAAGCTCTGTTTCTTTTTTGTTCTTTTCACAACACGCAAGCATGTATGTAGTTATCTCTTAATGTGTAGTGTGAATACATAGCAGTACAGCTTTAGGGGAGGTCTTGAACCTCAGCTTTTGTTTATTTTTTGAAAAAATAAAAAAAAATAAATTGAGAGATTGGCTGTAGCTGTATGAGGAGTACTGACACCTATCATCAGGAGTGTGTGCTATTAAGTCTTATGTGGAATCCAAATGAACTAACCCTGAATATTTATACACAGTGCTGTTGCTTTTCCTTCCAAAAGAGAAGAATGTAATTTGATATTGTTTTTCTTTTCTTTTTTTCCCTCTTTGAATCATTTGGGAAAAGAACATTATACAACAAGAAACATTCCTAGGAAAATTAGACAGTATTTATGTGAGCACACGTAAGTTTCTAACTTCAGATCCATAAATTACATTATTTGAAGAATAAACAGCTACTGATTTGTCATACAAATCATTGGATAATTAAAGAGCATAATATACTGCGATGGATGTGCTCCTTCCCCAGCTCAACCTGACTTATCACATGTAGCCCAATTCAGGTGTTAACCACCAGTGACATTATCTGATCCTAGTAGTTGCCTCCCTGATTTATTCCCCTGCTCAGACATTAACCATCAATAACAGTCCTGATGGCTGCATCCTGATGGGGTGATAAGGCTAATAGTGCATACTCTAGCCAAAAGCTGCCATCTTGGTAACTTGGTAAGTGATGATAGGGCTCTCTCTTTCTGAACTTGTAAAGTTAGCTTTGTAACTATGCACAAAATCCCTTAGTCCTAAACCTTTGACTGAGTTTGCCTGCTGTCAACTAGGATTGTATCCAGCCACATCCAAACTTCTCTCTGAAAGAGCCTGGAAAGCAAAGGCATCCATCTGAACCTCGTGACTTAACCTTGATAATTCCATGTATTATTTTGAACCTCCATACAGTAAATAATAAGCAATCTCACCACAGAATCTTATGAAACCATTGTCCATGTCAATAAAACCTATTACTGTTTCTTTCACATGAGTGAAGTGCATTGTGTCACTTACACCCCCCACACTCTTTCTGTAACATATAGAGGAAACATAATTCATCAAGTTTAATTTCAATTTAATTACAGTACATAGGAAATCCTGATTCTTTTCTCTGTAAATATAATTAATTATGGGAGTTCATCCACTACTGGTTATGGGTTTATCTGTCCTTAAAGATAAACATGATTCTTCATTCTGGCCTCTAACAGACAGTATCTACATCACGTGTACCAACAGAACAGGATAACCAGTTCTTCAAAGACTATTTGGCCTGGAAGATCAGATGGAGGGTTTGGAGGGAGGCAGTTGCTGGAAATATTGGTGCAAACTCCATCATATTGGCAGAGCACTGGTAGAAGTGCCAGAAGTGGAACAGCAGGAGGTATTAGGTTCAGGACTGATTCAAGCTCTGCAAAAGCAGACTGTGTTGCAATTCAACGAGGTGAATTCAAGCAGAGACAGACTCTCCATAGCACTGTCAATTGCTAATTTCAGAAGTATCAGATGAACACATTTTGGAAAATGGAGGAGGAAAGCCTTGAAGCATATCAATTGATGTGTATAGAAAGGTTTGCTCGCAGTCTTAAGCCTCAGGAGAAGTTAGATTTCTTTGAAAACTCAGAGAACAGCTTTCTTTGCCTCAAGTTTCCTTGCCAAGAGTCAAAAAGCTCAGCTAAAAAGAACCATCCAAATGCTTGTGTGTGCCTGAGAGCGGTGAGGTGTTTGAATAATAAGAAGCTACAGATTCAGTTCTTAATTGAGGGCTTCAGTTCCTCTCAATGAATTTTTTTTTGCTCATTAAGCAACAAAGAACCCTCTCCCCACCTTTATGTTACAGTGCTTCAGAAGATGGAGAGATCAGTCAAAAGAATGCAGATACAAGATATGTATTTTCTCCCAAATTGCTTTTAAAGTCATCCAAATATTTCCTGTTTAGTCTGTCTTCTGATGAATCTGAGATTATGTTAGTCCTGGAGCATTAGCAATGTTGTTGATTAAAGCAACAGAATTATTGACAACAGCAATTAACATGAGCAGCATTTGCAAATTCCAAAATTTCAGTCAGACCAGCTTCCTAACGGAGCCAATTAGATCCATAGGACGAAATTTGTATCAAATGTCTTCAATGTAGTTTCGCTCAGGTGGCATTTACTCAGATGTTAGATAGCAGTGTCAAATTTTGATTTGGTCTGCAATAAATTAGTTCCAGATTCCTTCCACTCCTGAAAACCATTCCAGCCTTTCCCTTGCTAAACAACAATGGAAAAGGTCATGCCAGGTATAACTGTATTTCCTTTGATGGATGGATATCTGTAATGCACTTTGGCTCACAGTCTAACCAAGGCCAACTTTCTGCTTTTGCCCAGTAGTAGATATAATAAATTAGATTCATACTATAAGCAGTCATTTTGAAAATTTTATGGAAGGGATATTGCCTCTCTTTAATTTTAAGAATGATTAAAACTTGTAATTGCAAAGAATGGCATTACACTTAAAGAGGCAGTCAAGAGAATTGATAGCTCAGATCACTTAGGTATATCTTTAATTTACAAATTAAACATTAGGTCCCTTTGTGCAAAATACCTACCCAAGGCACCCTTTTGTCTTGATCTTGAAATCTACAAGCAAAAAACTCCCCATCACACCATAGGATGGTCTCTCATTTATAGATGTTAATAAATGGTAGCAATTTGATAAAATAATAGACCAATGATCTATCAGGAAGGAATGTAAGGTCAACTCATGCTGTTCCTGACATGGTAGAACAACAGAAAGGTTGTTTGGCTTCCATATTGCCACATATTAAACTGGTTAGTCTTGATCTACAACTGTTGTAATGTAGTTTTATATGATTGATAGTACTCAGTTTAACATTAAAAGACATAAATTTAAATGTTTCTATGCAGGTTTTTCCATGTGCTCTAGGTGTCTTGGGTCATATTATTGTCAGTGGATGTCTATTCAGTCAAGCCAATAGAGTGATTCAGATTGCCCTGAAGGTATTAATTTACTTACTGGATATTTATCTTTACCCCTACATATACTTCTACTTTGGATTTGTTGATTTGGTGAATGCTACCATGCCCAAGTTAAAAATAAACAAACAAACAAACTAGGGGCTAGATACTTTCCTATAAGTACAGACAGCAGCAGCCACTGGGCTTCTTGGAACTTGGAAACTTGAAGGACTTGGAAAAAGCTATTATGATTAAAATACTTTTAAGAGGCTTGCAAATATTTGACTTATACAGGCAAAGCTACTAGTTTGTTTGCATGCTTGAACATTCCCAAAATACTGTCTATACTGCCTGGTGACTGTATTCTAGCTTAACCAGTGTCTTCATCAAGAGAAGTTACCACTGGCTTTTTTATGCATTTATCTCAAGAAAGGGTTCATGATAGCTCCATTTACTTCATGTCCTTTTTCATCCATATAATATATCTAATTAGAGCTGCACTGATTGCATTTTTTATCATTCAAATGTTTAGCTTGTAAGCTTTTTTTAAGAATGTCCTCTGAAGGTGAGTTACAACTACAAAGTTTGACTCCTCCAGATCAATTCAAAAATATCTTTTCACATATCCTTCTTTGTACCTTATACTGAACTTTTGCTGCTCAAGTTATAGTGCTGGTGTGGGAGATTTTTATGACAACAGTCAATATATACAAAAACAAGAGCTTGAACTGAATACTTCCAAAATATCATAATTTCTTTAATTTCTGTTCCACTTCACTTTTGAGGAAGAAGAGCAAGATAGAATACAATTGATGCATTTAGCTGCACTGATAAGACTTTAAAAAAGTAGAAATTCTCTGATGGTTTGTAATTTAAATTTATATTTTTAGTAATAAAGTGTCAGCATTTCAGTCCTTCTTAAACACACTAATGAAAGCCCAAAGGGCTACAGTGTTGAAACCTTGATCCAGTGTCACTGGAAATAAAAGAAAGCATTTGCTAAATAACAAGCAAGCCTTCCTTACATTTGAGTGTAATGAAATGCCACTGGAATTACTTCATTACTTCATTCATTAAAGGCTAAGTTTTGTTTCCTTACTAAAGAGAGATTGATCCATGTGCAAATTTCTAAAAGCAATCCAGACTTTCCTCTTAAATTTTATGCTCTCATTGCTCGTCATCATATTTGACTATTCAATTTGTGAATGTAAGTGAGTATGGTTATATAGTGGTGAGACTACATTTCTTTTACTGCAGAATAAGACGCAGTTAAAGAAGAAAACAAAACTAAAAGCAATTCAGGAATCAGTATAATAAAATATGTTTTCATTTAGATACCATCATTGTAAGAACAACCAAAAGATTAAGACCATTTATAGAAGTGGTTGCATGTAGTCCGTTTGCCTCAGGCAAATCTTCTTGGGAAATCAACACAATCATTGTGCCTGCAAATATGTGCATTTAAGTCTGCAAACTCCGCTGAGATGGAAACCTCTGTAGAAGAAATTTATTTATAAAGGGCTCTTGCAAAGATTTAGGTAGCTGATTACCCCACAGTCAGTACAGCACCAAGAGTGCATGCATTCCCACCGTTCTTGAAACAAAGATCCTTCGAATATGCATGGGGAACTGAGCTGTTACTTGGGCACAAGAATCTCTAATTGAGGATAATATAACAGGGCCAAAGAAAGCAATTCTCTCCCCTATGTAGATACAAAACATTTTCTCACTATCCAATTTCCAATTAACTAAATCAATAGAGACTGATTTTTGTTTTGTGTACTGTACTGTAGATCAGAAATGATCATTTCCTTCACTAGCACAATACTAAGTACGCACTGTCAGGACTAGGCCCACAATCTGCGTTTAGTTGTAGATCTCTTCCCATTTTGATCCAGGAGTATTAGATGGTAGATATTAGAGCTACTTATGTATTCTCTGTGCCATTAGCATCGCCTTTGCAACTGCATCTACACCTGAAAATAATTTTATCTCCTCTCTGTAGCTAATAAAGTTGTCTGTTAGTATCACTAGAACCTCTACCTACAATTTTGGGATTCACATCACAAGTGAAGTGCTATGGTAAGATTGCTGCTTATTTTGTCTTGCTTATGAAAACTCACTCTTTTCAGTTTTTATAGAGCACTTATTATTTTCCTTTTTGAAATCATTCAGCTGAACCTATCCTTGTTTGATGTTTTGGGTAGAGTAAGACATATTTTGCTGTGAGAAAAGCATCAGTAGATAATAAAGGTAAAAGACAAGTCTAATATTGTGCTGTCAAAGGGAAATGATATTTGATAACTTTGTAGATCCTCTCTGTGTATGTCTATACTGTACAAATGCTCTAAAAGGCATTGTGCAAATGATTCCTGACAAATTATTCATTCACCTCTATGACTTTCATCTTTCCTAAAACAAATATGAATATATTATGATTTTCCTAAATATATTTGTTATTTCAAATCACATTTCCAATAATTTCTATAAATGATTGTTGCTCTATAGATTTGATTTATTCATGTCTTGCAAGTATTCAAAATTAAGCACACTTCTGTTTTGTGTTTGGACAGCTATGCCTATACTTCTCTAGACTAAGTGGACACAAACTCATTCTTTGGTTTAGTCCCTTTGCTATAATGTGGATATTGTGTATTATTTAAATGAATTTGAATACCAGTGACTTTTCAGAAAATAAAAACTCATCAAGGTGTATACCACCTTCTAAGTAAATTTGTTTTTAGAAATGAAAAACATATGATCTATTTTTAATACCATCAACATATTTCAAGTTTGTGAGATATTGAATGTATGTTTTTAAGTAGCACTGAGGACTTGGATTATGAGCTTCCACAGAAATTATATACACACTGTTTCTCTCTATCTGTATGTGTAAGGGTCTGAGTGTTGCCTCTATGTCCTAAGCAAATTCTAGCTTGAGAAATTATAATTCCTTACTTAATTTTCCACTGTTTTTACAAGATAGTACTTTTCTGGCACTCTGGTACTAACTTGCTAAATTCTTTGCTGTTGCTCCACAGTGATGGCTACATTTCACTAAAAGGTGAGAAATTGTCTCTGAACTGTTTTGAAATACTTCACAAGCAAATAAAAGTTGTAAATACAACATATTATTAAACCTGAGATAATGTGTTCACCAGTTGATGTCTAAAAATACTCAGTCAAAAAACAGCCAGCAGTTAGTTTTAAAACCAGTTATTTCTAAATCAACTTTCAGGTTAAAATACAATAAAATAAAATAACCCCAAATTCTACATGTCAGTTACTCTTTCACTCTGAGCTTCTTCACATTGACAAAACTCACTGCAGAGAGATTAAAGATTGTTGAATAGTAACTGTCAGAAAACAAGTGTGTTAGTGAAAGAAATGGTCAAGCAAAAACAACTAACATTAAGTAAATTCAAACTCAGTTCTGTAACCAACCGTATCTCATTTAAAGTAGATCAAACCACTGTCTAGGATTTTGACAATAGCATATTAGAGCAGGTTACCAGCTAATAGGATGCCTATTTTATAAGCTAGCCATGAAAGACTAACTTACTGCTTGCAAAGCAAACAAATCTCACTCTTCTCAAGCCACTTCCCAGTAACTCTGGATTTATAAGGCTCATTTCTTAGGCTATTGTTCATTGTTCCCACACATATACCTAATCATATTTGCAGTATTCAATGAGTTGATATTTACTTTTTTTTTCTTTCAAACTACACAAGAATAAGTGATCATGGAGGAGTAAAACATATATAACATTTTGAAAACAGAAATATATGAAGTTTTTATGTTGTATGCATTTTGAAAATCTCCAGGTTTTATCTTCATTCTCTTTTAAATATAATCCTTGAGAAGGATCAGGCATTTGTTACTTTTTAGGAATGCAGATGGTATTAATAAAAAGTGATTTACAAGAGATGCCCTGGGAAAAACATTAGCTTGGAAATCAAATGGGATACTGCACCTGTAGTGTAGTTGCTAGTCTATTGTCTTGAATTCATCCTTTTCCAGGAATCTTATCTTCTGGTAACAGTCCATAAGGGCCCTCATATCCCAATAGGACATTTGTTTGTGCTGGCAGCTTCATTTCTGCCACCAGGACTATGAAGCGCAAACACCTAGGCCCTAGGATCTGCCAGGGTTTAAAGCTTAAGGCTGCCCCCCTGGAAATATTTGCTTAAGAGCAGACACAGGCAGAGGGTCTGTTCCGGTTCTTCTCATGGAAGTGACAAGCACAAGCTTCCTCTCTCATGAAAGGGGAGAACAGAAAACGTTACTGGGAAGCATCAGGGACATATTCAATTCTTGATATGTTTGGATTGTTTTTAATAGGACAGGAATCTGCTCATTATTCTATATTTCTAAAAAGTAAAGGTCCAAATGGGCCCATTAGAAGTTTCACTATAAATATAAGTACAGAACAGGGCTCAAAGTTCAATAAACTATTAAAGAACAAGTCTGAAGTGCTTTTAAGACAGTAGCTAGAGAGTCTGGCATTAGCCACAGTGAATAGGTTAATTCCATAAAGGTTTCCTTCTCCTCATCTTCCAGTATTTTATAGAGGGTCTTACATTCTGTTTTTGTTCACTGTTGTCTCCTGATTTAGTGCTTCTATTTACCTTTCTTGATATACTTACACTCTCTCAGCTGTGTGTTGATTACTTTTTTGTTATGATTGTGTGCACTGATGTCAGTAGAAGGAGGGAAAAAAAAAAGAAACAAGATGTGTGGTATCAATTTAAGACTATGAAATACAGTGTGAGATGTCCTTTATGCTAGACAAAATGTAATCAATGAACTAGATGAAAGGAGGTTGATAAATAACTCCAGTTCATATGGTTATGAAGTTACTTAAAATTAAAGCATAAAATGAAATGATTTTGTTGTCTTGAAGAATATTTTTTTTCTTTCCTCTTCTCTAATACCTGAATAGTCCACTAAGAAATCTGTCATCTGGAAACATTCTTTTTAGCATTAGAATTGGTTTTAGTCGATTGGTTGGTTTTACCAGTGCAGAAGGCTAGGAACATTTCAAATGAAAAAAAACACATGTGAAGACAATAAGAAGAGTCTCTCCATTTATAATAAGGAGGCCTATCTTGCATATTCAATGCATATTCAATGCATATTCAATACATATTCAATGACTATTGAATTTGGGTTCAGGAAGTACACTTCCCACCAAGCAGCTCCCACACGAATAGTTCAAGATTTTTTCAAGGAGAATTTGGGGAAACACTTTATTTCTCTGACTCTCTTTATCTCTCTGACTCTAAACAACTCAAATGTCCTGAGTTTTCTTTGCCTAGTCGTCTCTCTCTTTTCAATGTCTATCCATTTAAGCCATGAGATGCAAGAACTGTGTCTGTTCTATGTGGGCCCAATGAGTCCACTGTGGAATCCTTTTATTTATGCTGCAAAAATACCATTTTGAAATAGTAGGAACAGCAATAATCTAAAATTCAGTCATTCAAAAGGTCATCCACCCTCTATATCAGACATCTCCATGAGGTTGACACAACGTTGCTGACACATGTCCACAGTATCTGATCACTTCTCCTCTATTATTCCTGTGTGTAACTAGGTTAGCCAACTCAACTTGAAACTTGAGCTCCTGATAATCTATCAAGGGGACTGATACTTGAAGGGATATTTAGTTGGTACATAACATTTAGTTGGTCGACATTGGTACTTAAATTCAGCAGTTTTAAATGTATCTTTTCAGCAGTATTTTTAATGTATGGCAGACCTACATCTGCTTTATGGTGAAATTTTTCTTCATAGAAAAAAATATATATACCAATGTATGTAGAAACATGTATTGTTTGGTATTTTATATGTTTATCTATCAGTATGTTTACATTATATCATTAGAATGAGTTTTAACTCTCAGATATATTTTATGTGTTATTTATATAACAAAATAGAGGTTCTTGCAGCAAACACTGAAAGTCTGAGTGCCTAAACCAAATTAAAACATACCTCTGAAAGCTACAGTGCCTGTAAATACAGAATGTGCTGGTTACAGTTTCCTCTGAAATGTCAGTCCTTCACTTGGAAGACAAAATACGGGAGGCATTTACTCTGTCAGCTCAGGCCTCGTTCTGTGAATACTGGTTTCTCCTGAGGAAATGTATTCCTCCAAATCTTCTATTAGATAAATCTAGAACCTTCTCCACCTCTCATTGACACTATATTAAACCATGGGTCACCAGCCAAGCCTGCAGTTTGCAGTTCTCAAAGAACAAACAGTCCTCTAGTTATTCTCATTTTGACAGGTTTTGCTCTAGCGAGTGCAACTACCAAGTTCAATAAACTTGGCCCCAATTTCCAATCATGTTACTGAGATCTTAATCTTGCTTTTAGAGTAATGTGTTCAAATAACCTATCTCCCCTAGCTAACAGAGATATCTTTGTGGATAAGAAAGACAAAGTTGCAATGCTGTCAGACTATTCAGTCTTTGTTTTTTCTTTTTTTTGGTTTGATCAGCTCCTCATTTGTAATGCGGTCATCTTCTCAACACCCTAGTGCTTTAACTGTACATAAGTACAAAAACTAGCATGTGAGTAATAGAGAAATGCTCATTTGCATAAAGAATGACAACCTGATCAAGCTCCTTAAAGTTCTATCTAATCTATTCAAATACAGTCTCTGCATCTGAAGTAGCATCCAGGTGCCTGGAGATTGGAAAATGTGAAATTGCCAAATCATTTACTGCAGTAAAATGGTTGAAATGGTTGAACAGTTAAAATGAGTGAAAAACAAAACCAGACATGATCACTGACTAAATTTAGCTGAGTCTAAATGCAGATGGGTCAGCAGCAGCAACGAGAATGGGAGCAACTATATCACCTCGAATTAAGAATGCAGTTAAAAGAAGGTTTTGCAGCATAAAACGTACAATTCTACAGTTGCTTCCAGTGTGATGCAATCAGAGAAAGCTTCTCCCTTGATTCCATGATACATTTTTTGTTCTTAAAGTAGATTAGTCTCTGTACTGCACACAATTATGTGTGCACCTAAAAACAACTAAAACCAAACTGGAAGCTCAGGATTCTTCTATTTTTGGTTCAGGGAGAGGTTTACTCAAAGCTGGATAACTGCAGACTCCTTTCTGTCCCTCACCTTCCTTCACTATGTAAATACAGAGATTTACCCATCTTCTCTCCCTGCTAAGTTCATGAAAAATGGGAAGGAGATTCTCTATCTAATAGAGGTCACAGTGTCACTTTGGTTAATGAGGACTGTGCGTATTATATTTAAAGTACTGTACAAAGTACATGCATGTACTTTCATATTCATAAAATACAGACAATATATATACAGGATCATCACAAGTAAGCTGTTACCTTCTCTCCCAGTTTGCTGTTAGCAGTGGTCAACTGCTGAAGTTATAGGTCAGACTCTGCTGACAGATTCATTTCACAAAAATATCAAAACTGTGTTTTTTTAAACTCACTAAAAAGGCAAATAAAGCAAAACTGTAGAATGTAGAAATCTAACTTGCACCTTTTAAAATATTTTATGTTTTTAAGTGACATTTATTAAAAAGTTCACCTTGCTCTGTACATAATATACTGTTATTTTAGGAAGCAACAGCTTGTCAGGTACATATGCCACTGCATTCTTTGCCTCCTGTAGCATATTAAGAGTAGAATCAAGAGTAACCCCTTTCTTAAAAGCAAATGAAACAAGCAGCAACAACGTAAACTTCCAGGTAGCCTATGAGGTAAAACTGTAAAATGGAGGAGATATCTATAACATCAGTTGTAGGCATAGTTCAATCAATGATTACAAGAATTAATCTTCTTGTTGCAGCTATGTAATACTGCTTAATAGTCTTCTCTACATGTTCTACTACCTTTGTAGGCCATGATAGATTGGTTCCTCACCTGTCTAGTCCGCAATGCTCTTTCCTTCAACTTCATCTTCCCTCCTTCTCCCACCACAAAACCATTTCCATATAGCCTTCATGGAAGTCATTCATTGTATGAGCAGCTCCCTTTTAATCAGAGCACTGCCTCCATCTGAACTAGCTGGTTAAATGACTAAGGGTCCATTAAGTGAATTATTTCAAGCTCTCGCCCCTTTCACAAATCTGCTTCTAAAGCAACACAGCCAGCAATAAATTTGAAATACCTCTCAGTACGGCAAGGGAAGCAGACTGCACTTTACAACTAGCAATTAGCCTTAAGGCTTTAGGTATTTTTCTTTTCTCACTGCAACTGAACTTTCAGAATGTGCTGGGAAAACAGCCTGAAAAAAAAAAAAGGAAAATACAGACTTGTCCAGAATGCCTGGTTTGGTGCCTGACTCTATCAGCTTGTCCTTACTCTCTCACCATATTATAATATTTAGTAACATTTGCTATTGCAGAAGTAATGGGACTTTCTGGGAAATTATGCTCCAGCAAGAGCAACTACCAGATACCTTCACTGCGGTTTCCACAAACCTGTTATCTCTTTCTCCTCACTTATGGTCATGGAGACCTTTGGAAAATGTAGGAGGTGCAGAGGACAGGGAGGTACAAAGTGCATTTTGAGCACTAAATTACCCTATAATTTTATCTTAATAAATAACAGTATTTCTGTGCTGTGATGGCAGTCAGAACAACACCTAGAAGTATGTGAAATAAAATCCTCTCTAACAGTGGCATGTCCTGTACTTAAGCAGTCTAGTCTCAAACAGTAGGATTCAGACAGAATCAGAGACAAGTTTCCTGCCTATTCAATAATGACATGCTCTAAGCAATGTTTAGATTACTACTTTAGCTTCTTTCTCTTTAGCTTAGCATTCTCGTTTGTAGGATTTTTTTTCCTTTTCTTCTTTTTTTACCAGAATTTCTAAATTTTTTAGTTTTTATTATCCAAGTTTTATTACATCAACTTTCTGTCAGCTTTCTCCCTCTCCCCACTTTTTCTTTTCTCCTCTCCCCAGGATTATGCAGGTGAATTGCCTTATCTCTCTTTTGGCTACATCCTACTTTGTCCTTCTCTAGTTCTTTTTCCAGCTCAATTAATATGCTTTGTGATACAGCTTTTATCAGCCTCACACGTTGCTGTTGCTATTGCTTGTTTCCAATCATCTGTTTATATGTCATCAAGTACAGCATGTGCTCTTGGCAGAACATCTGCAATTACTAGATAGTTTCTCATCTAAAAATGTAGGGTGTTACCAACGCTGATATAATTGCACTGAGCTATATCTGGACTGTAATTTGGTCCTCCCTTGTGACAGAGGCTATGGGGAACAACAAGAAGCATAGTCCTGCACAGTGTGCTGAAAGAAGAGATGGTGATTTCTTAGCAAGATTTAACCAAGTTTAGTCTGGGCATAACGTGTTCTAGCCATTGAGCTTTGCTGTCACTGGAGAAAAAGCTGCCTGCAAAAATGAGAGGGAGAAGAGTTTGACTGGACATTGTTGTTCTTAGTTTGTTATGGAAGAAAGGATACTTAAGAAAAGTGAATGCTACTTTAAGGGTTATTTTTCTCATTTGCCAGTGATTTACTTTTTGCCAGTGATTTTCTTTGAGGGAGATTGCTTAGACAATTTTTGAACTCAAATTAAGTTGCTAATTCAATGCACATCTACTTCCCTAATCACACTGGAAGTTACTAGCAATGATCACTTCTGTTTATAAATGGGACCATTAATTATTGGCTATAAATAGGACCATTAATTATTGGCATCCTTTTTGGGTTATCACTTATTACAGAATAGGCAGTAGGATTCAGTAATTTGTCAATATCTCTAAGCTGACAGCTGCAGACACCATGCTGTTTTACGTAGCAAAATGAAAGAAAGGCGTATCAGCTGTGTAAAGGCAGTCCAGTCCAAGGTGCTCAGAGTCAAAGCAGTTTCAGGGGTCAGATATAGCATTCTTCCATTAAAAGATTTTCTCAAGTCACCCGTGTGACTGAAAGAGATAATCAGGCCAACATGGAGTCAGAAATATTTCAAGCTTTGAGATGCTGTCAACCAATAATACAGACTCATGAAGCTTGGAGCTGTCGTTGTGAGTTTCAGTGCTTGTAGAAATAGTTCATATCTAATTATACAGATATATACTTACAATGCATGAATCACCACTTGGACTAAGAGTGACGTGACTGTGCTGAAGTGATGAAGTCCTTGAGTCTGTTTGACAGTAACGTGCATGTGCTTCATGTACTTTTACCCATTGAACATTTGTTTTAAGAACTGAAAAGGATAAGACAGAAGAGCAAATTTTGAGAAAAAGTATTGTATTCCTTTTCATCAGCTACCACTTAAGACATTACAGATCGAGCTTTTGATCTTCTGCCCTATCAGGAATTTATTCTAATTGAGGATTCCCATTTAAATTCATTCCTAGAGAATACTTCCCTGACTGTCATTACAGATGTGTTTCATTTGGATTATATAATTCAAAAATATCAGATAATGCTGAACTACTAGAGAGCCTTCATATGTGTGACAGAGGAGTTGAGCTAGAAGAAAAGAGGAAATTGGTTGCTAACATAGCTACATTGAGGAATTGTTTCACTTCATATTTGAACTGTGTTTTGTCATACCTATTTGAGTATAGCAGTGGGGCACACAAGTGGTAGTTTGGGAGTGCTTTATTTTTATGGTATGTTGATCCATAGGTCAAACAATGTACAGCAGTTGCCTGGCTGCCCACGTTTATGATTTATACTGATTCAGCCCACAGATCTGCAGCAAGATTTCTTCTATTGCCATCTGGATAGAGGTTCTGATGCTTCCAGGTTTCAGAGAGGGTTTCCAGGTGGCTTTAAAGCTTTTACATCTCCCTGTCATTAATTGTAATTGATTAGCTTTCTTTATCTGAGACATTCCTGATCAGCTCCAGCACATTTTTCTTTCCTCTTACATGAAGATTTTTCTCCCTTATCTCTGTTAGAAATCATAAATAGCAGGTGTGGAAGTAAAGAGCTTCCTCCATAAACTCAATCTTTTCCATTACTACCTAAATCTCTTTACCCTTAAGAAACCTTGGTTTCTACATATGTCTTTCCATCTTCCTTTTCCTTGACCTCCTGCTCCTTAGGACTCCAATAGAATTCAAGGATTTATCATCGCTCACCCTCAGTTCTCTCTTCATAGCTTCCTTTGCTTTCTGCATTCACAGTGGTTGCAAGTAGTTGCAGAGCTTCCAGCAGTCACCATGACACAGTTTTATTTTCTCCAAGGGGAGACATATTTGTCCACCTATGTAGCACTTAAATATATATTCATTTTTGTTTCTTAGTAGTTGCATTTTCTGTTTTAGCATTCCTTATGCCTGTTATCTGTGTTAATTTCTTACTAAGATAGAACAATTTTGTCAGCTCACATTTGTCCTCCATTCACCTCCTCCTCTTTGTCCCATTTAATGCTTCTCACTCTTTTCAATTACAGATCTAACTATATTGAAGAAACATTGAAGGAAGATGGGGAACTGCAGATTGAAAGGACTGCAGTTCACTATTGACTGCACAAACAAGACTTCTCCAGATACATTCATATGTATGTGTGTGTCTGTGTCTGCATGTCTTTATGCGTGTATATATGTATGTATATAATACCTCAGCATCAGCAGCTGTCTTCAGGACAATTATTTGATAATTGTCCAGTCACACAATGTATCATTTGAAAGGTAGCTCTATAATCCTTTCCCTTCCTTGATAGAAGACTGTTTTTTATTACTACTCAAAATTTCAATTTATAGATATGACATTGTTAGAGAAGCTGGCTTCTTCTCAAGTTGCAGTCTTTATCTTCTACTTAGATAAAAGCGCACTTTTGGATCCCCAGTAGGTAAAGCAAACCCTTATCTCATGTTCTAAACTGTGGACTTAATAATCAAAATATACAAAATAGCCACTCACTTAGAACAATGTTGGAATTCTGGAACATTTTATTGCTGCTGTATGTTCCTCAGTAAAGGCTAATTTCAGTCCCAGCAGAGACTATAATTCACTGGGAAATGAACTGTTGCTCATCGTCGACACACTATAAACCAGTTAGGTTGTAATTGTCTTCCTGCTGCTGCTTTTACTCATGAAGTAGTCCCAGTGGGATTGCTCACAAGAGAAGTGTTTCTCAGGCATAGAAGGCAGGGTCATGCCTTTAGTTAGGTAGTGTAGGAGACTAGTATAGCTTCTCAAGATGAAGCGTTCTAGACAGACATCAATAATAGCAGCAATAATAATAATAATAATCCTGATGACAATTTAGCAGCTAATGCTACAGTATGCTCAGCAGTGAATGTCAATTATTGCCAGCCTTTGAAATAACAATGAAAAAAATGGCAGAGGAGAGCTCCTTGTTCTCTGCTTCTTTTCCTTTTTAATGTCATTCAAGAGATGCAGAAATGGTTTTGTTAGAACTAAAAAACAGTGCACAAAGTTTTCAAAGCAGGTATAAGGAGCTCTGGTCTGCCTAGGCCTTTTTCTCTCCTTGCTCTACGCTCACTCAAGCAAAACATTACAGTGAGAGAGGTTTTTGTTGACTGCAGTTTGACACCTCAGTATCCCAAGTGTGCTTGGACCTTCAACATCTTATGATCACTCAGATGTCTCATTCTGCAAACCATCTCAGCTGGAGTGTTATCTTCCTTTACAGGAACATATGTTGCTCTCCATGGAAACCTTTTGATTGAGCTTCTCTTTTAGGTTAAAATAAAAAATATTTATAACCCCTGACACCCATATGAGCAATGTGAATATCTGAGGAAGGCAGCCACGAGACAGCCTGAAGCTTCCCATCCTCAGACAGGCTGCTACATTAATCAAACTCAGAGAAGACTAATACAACCACAAAGGATCATTTTCATAAAAGAAGTTTGCTCATTATGAGTATTAACAGAAGAAATATGCAACTGCAAAATAATGATTGCTTGGTTGAGAGTCTTACGACAAAGAAGGTAGTTGCTAACGACAGGAAAAAAAGAATGCGATATGAGGATGAATCCCTCACTACAAGAAGTCCTTCACATGAGAGCATGTTTGATTCCTGCCAGATTCTTACTCTCTAAACTAATACAGAAATTAAGATCTTAATTTCTTCTGCCACGCTGCATATGCTTCCTTTCATCTGGTGTACTTTCTAACAAACAAATTTCCTCAGCCCCATCCTCTGTAAAAAAGAGAGAAGAAAGAAGAAGATCCTTTGCCCCCCAAAGGAACTTTATCTTTGTTAACATAACCTTACATTGTCCCCCTGAATAATATAAAATTTGTTTTGTTGTGCCCTGCGGGGCTTTTTGTCCCCAGAATCCTAAGGCAATGGCAGTGCCGAGCTGGCACGCTGTAGCAGAAATGTCATTTTTTAATTATGTGGTTCTGAGGGGAATCTATTATCTACTGCTGAGATGCTGAAATCAGACGATTTATCTCCAAGGCAGCTCTGTCTACAATCTAGAATATTTATCTCTTGTCACTGCAGGAAACAGAATCAAAGGATGTTTTTATTTCTGTTGCCTTATGTTTATAAATTTATTCTTTTAAGATTTTGCAAGTGTGGGGAGGCGATGAGGGCAGAAAAAAAAGGTGGAAGGTAGACAAAAGTTAAGTTCTGATGCTTCTCCAGGTTCTTTTTTCTTGCTCTCCATTGAAAGTCACGCAAGGTCAGAAGGGATCTAGCTACCCTTCATTCATTCACATCCTGAAGAGCTCATGTGACAAGGGTTACTAGCTTAGATATTAGTCACTGTGCTGGGGACTCGGAGCATCAGAGTGCTGCGAACACTGTACAAGTGAACAGCATCAGCAAATCAGTCAGGCAATCTGTTTACTTTAATTAACATAAATATTAAACACTGCTTGACATTTCAGGCTATATATCTACAATAATTTGAAAACACTTTTATTTTTCACACACTAGGTATTTTCACTTAAATGTAAACTAATATACCTACCAGCTTATTCTCAATGATTCTAAATTATAACTACTTCTCCCCTAAGGTATCAAAGCAAATGAAAGAGTTTAGTCCATGTTCTTTTTTTATCTGCAAAATTCATTAGACAAATCACTTCATGAGGCAGGATAAGAGCTGCCAGCAGTTCATGTCTATTAACAAAAAGGTACGTTCCAAGTGCTTTTAAACAATCCTGCTCAGATATATTTTAAATTAATATTCATTTTCTAGGTCTTATGAAAGTTTACTTATGAAAGGGGGGAGGCATACAGAAGGGAAAGGAATATTGGAATATCCCCAGCCAAAATTGTAATAGTTGCATTGCCCTCTAGTGCATACATGAAAACATGACGGTTTTTTTTATAAAAAATCCCCCAGTGTAAATTATTGAAATGAAACTTTTAATGTCATTTGATGGTTTGCTGCATTTAAATTTTAGACAAACATTATAAGCAGTTTGTTCTTTGCAATACATGGTAAATTCTTGCATACCACAACTCTTCCGGCAAATCTGAGAACCATTAATTTACTTCATATTGCTAGCAGAAATGCTATGCATATTCTCTCAAAACAAATACAGAAGAATTTTCAAGACAGCCTTATCCCTGAAATTCACCCGAAGTGCATCATGTTTATATCAGAGTGTACCTGTGTTCCATCGAATGTAATGGCAAAGATAAGAGTATGTCGTTAGTTTGTATACAGGGAAGCGCATCACTGCTTCTCCCACACACAGAAAGATCAGCATGTAGTGAAGCACAGGGAGAGGCAGAGTGGAGCTGAGGTGGGCATAAAAAATGCATACCAAGATGAAAAGCATTGTAAAACACCACAGACAAACATTTGAAAGACTATGGATATACTGTCATAGAAAAAAATATGAACAACTGCTAAGATGTAAGACCGCTTAAGTTTCTGGGCAACAGAGTGGACTATCTAGTCCTAGCTGTTGTATGTAGTTCTATTAGTGGTAACAGAGGTGTATTATATCTAGTAGAACTAAATTAAGTCTAGTATCACATTAAACTAACATGAAAAAAACACTTCTGTTTGTAATAAAAGTCCAAACAAAATAAAATATTTTACCATTCACTTAGGAGAAAAAAAAACAATATTTTACAGTGAGGAATATTTTAGAAATGTACCTGCATAATATGCCAAGATTATATTTTATGTAATGAAGAATAGACAATGTTTTTGTACTTGAAGGATATGATGATCTGATATCATCACCTTTTTGCTGCATAGTCCTTCAATATATAATATTTTAGAGACTTTTTTTATTCTGGTTCATAAAATGCCATCAAGCAACTTGTTAACCCTCCACAGACTGAAGCATACACTCTTAGATAGGCAAGATAGCCATGTGCTTGAGCAACTATGCTATTCTACAATGCAACACCAGAATATATGTATTTATGTTGGTGCAAACCAACACTGTCCCTAGATTCACTTGTAGAATCCCAAAAGTCTAGATAGGATTGAAATTTGAACAGCAGAGGAAGAGAAATGGGTAGTATAAAGATACATAGCTTGAACTGCATCATAGTAGTAGGAAAGCATCTATCGTGCTTATGTTAGTGAAAGCACAGCTGCTGAGGGAACTTGTAAAGAAAATTTGTGCCTGCCGTTATCCAGCATGCAATACAGTTTTGCCACTATAGAGTTAAGAAATATCTATATTTCTTATGGAATTTCTTATGTATGGAATATATATATTTAATTGATTTTTATTAATAATAATTATGATATTTTATAACAAAATCATTATCATATCCCATTTTAATAATCCCGAACTACATTGTTGAAGCCGTATGTGATGCAGATGGTCTACATTTGTAGATAGGCTGAAGAATTGCCCTTCTTGTGAAGGGATTCTTAGTTTCATTTCCTATTAATGAGGTTTCACCTCCTTTCTTGTGTTACTTCGCCAGAAGCAGCATGATTGTCACTGAAGCAGGATCTAACCACTCTTCTAATTATCTTGCTCAGCAATTTCCTCCCTCTACTTGGAAGGGCTGAACACTTCAGTACCACTGGGAGCATCCAGTCTTGATCTTTTTTTTCTGGATAATTACAGAAATTCAGTCTTCAGAACTCAGTCTATTCATACCTTGTAGCTTTACTATATTCCTTTAAAGCACAGAGAGTTTGTATTATTGAAGAAATAACTCAGTGCAGTTATGAGACCTGATACAAAGTGCTCTAAAAAACAATTAAAATATATAATGTCATAGATAATAATCTGAAATGAATACATTTTGTCGATGGGGTATCCTGAATAATTTTATGACTTACATGACTGATTATGCATGGGATCACAACTAAGCTTTCAGAGGCTTTTGATTCCTCTATTTTTGTCTTTCAAGCTTTCAAAACATTAGGGTTCCTTTCCCTTCCATTCCAATCTTGGATAAAGGGTCAAAACATTCAGCTATGTCAAGGGAAAAAAGTGTGTCTAATTCAGGCATTTAACGTTACCTCTTATGTAAGTTAGATTTCTAGTCTCCACATCTAGAAAAGGTAAACACTTTCACTGAGATTGTCTTATCTTCCATATCAAGAATTAGGGAAGCATCAATTTTCCCTTTCCTGCTTCTTCGTTTCTTTCAGTATTAGTTGATTCTTTCCCTCCCTAATTCTTAAAATTCAATTTATGGGTCCTAATCCAGGTTTACAGACTTTATCTTTGTAAAAGGATTTTAGGATCTTCTGTTGTCTACCTGAAATCCATATGCCTTATTTTTTCCTCCATGAAAGTAAAACATTGATTTAATGCTGTTGATGATGAAGATAAAGGAAATTTATTGGAACGAGTGTACTTCCCTCTAAAATTTTGTTTTTGCTCTACTAGTATTTCCTACTGATACATATTTTTCCAATATAAACTTTCAGCTGACTCTATTTACACTAACATGCCTCACATCAGAGACAAAATGTCTTTCCTATACCTCGTTCTGGGAAAGTGGGTCAAGAATGTTTTTAGTTATTCTTTTCTTCGAAAGAGCTGGCTTCAATTTGAAAATGTAATGTGTCTATAGGAAATGCTGTTGACTAAAAGAACTCAAGATACTCATGTATTACCATCACTTAATCATCAAAGGAAAACCTTAAACTAGGGACATGAAATGGTGAAGACTTTTCAGGCTTTACCAACTTGGAATGTCTGGCTGAGAGAGTGCAAGGCTTGGGAGTCTGCATTTTCTCCACATGCCATGAGTTACAGTCCCCTGTACCACTTGTCATACCTCAGCCCCCTTCTTACAAGAGCCTGACAACACAGTTTCTTGTAGCCCTGGGAACACTCAACTTACATTCTCACAGCACTACCTGATGATATAGATTAACAGTCATGATCCGTGGATCATGTTAAGTCCATAACTCTTTAAAAATATTATTTAAAAAGAAAGAAAATAGGAAGGCAGGATGCTTTTCATTGGCCTCAGCATTGGTGTATATGATCATAAATCGATGCTCTGACGAAGTAATTTGATTTATTTGCCTTTTCCCAGATCATACTCCATGAAAAATTCCCATTCAAAGAAGGATTACACACTATAAGATTAAAGTCTGTCCTTAAACGATGTGTAAAGTGGTGTAACATGTCTGTAGTTAATGTGCTATTCCATGTAATACTGATAGGGAACACTGTTAGCCCTCCCAAGAAACCTAGACTTGTGCCAGCCATCCCTACTGGGGTGAATTTCACCCTGAATTCTGATTAATTGGCTTTATAGGAGAATGGTTTAGAGGATAGTTTCCCTTAGGTGTTATCACATGTAAGACAGAGTGAAAGTTTATGTAATGAGAACAGCAAAACAAAATAAATGTGAGATACTTTGCCAATGGCTCAGTACTGTCTCTTCTTCACAAAATGCTGCTCTGTAGCAAATGCATGGTCAAGTAAATGGAACAGTAAAGAGAAGGGAAATGTAAACTGAAAGTTTTATTGCAGTGATTGATTCTAGCTTTGCTAAGCAAAATCAAAAGGGCTTGGTATGAGAGTGGCTTTAGGCTAGGATTTCTTTCTTTCTTTTTTTTTTTTTTTTCATTGAAAAATACCAATCTTGGAGTTCATCAAAGATTCTTGAAATGCTCAGCTGAACTCATGCTGCAAAGTATGTTCCTGGTGAGATTATGCTCGACAAAAGCTGATGAATGAGAAGATAAGAAAGGTAAGAAACAGATACAGTACACAGCAGGTCATACACTAAGATCTATACTGCAGACATTAGATTTTTTTTCAGATCTTGCAGGTGCTGGTACCTAATCCTAAGGTGGTACTGAGAAAGTCTATCCATAACTGGATTAATACTATCAAAGAAATGTTGCATGCTGGTTTTGCAGTAAAAGTTAGGTCCTCACAATCAGGAGGAGCCATGTGGGTTTATATGAGCTGAAAATCTGATCCTAATCTGATCCTAGCTGTTTACACATGAGACCCACTTGATATAAAGAACACATTAAAAATGCAGTAAACATCAGTCAGTCAGTTCTGTGAAGTTACTCGCGATTTTCATTGGAGAAGAAGTAAATTTCCATGGAAGTGCCTTAGATTGCAATATATATTTTGTGTGTGTGTTAGACTCCAATCTCAATTTTGCTCTTAATCTTGGACAAACTCACCTTCTCAAAATAAGATATTTCATCTGCCAAACTCCTACACATTGACAGTGACATCTAATTATTCCAATCTTACAAAGATGATGGGAAAACAAAAGAGAGCATGGGTCATGCAGAAAAAGAAAATAAATGAGTTTGACATCTTCTTTCATTCTATTTCTGTATTTCTGCCATTCTTAGAACCTTACAATTGCACACTTATTAGTATATTGAGATACCATATAGTCCTGTGACTGTGACCCACCCTGGTCAAAATTTACAGTGCAGGGACACTGCATAATTGGCTTGACCCTAAAAGAGATCAGTCCTTTCTTCTTCTTCTTCTTCTTTTTTTTTTTTTTTTTTTTTGACTTCTTTGTACACTAAGCACAACTTATTTCATTGATTTTCTTGCAGAGATGACAGTCTTTGGTCCAGCTGCCTTAAAAAATCAAGTTTCCTCAGGTTTCCCAGAAAGTTAAAGATAGCCCCACAGTTAATGTTCACCTCTCTGGAGCAAAACTGAAGCTGTCGCATTCAAAGGTATAGAGATTTCCAGAACCTGAAGAATTCCTATTTTAGACAGCACAAGGAATATACCACACTTGACAAAATAATTATGCACTTATATGTGTTTCTTTGCCCTAGCTTTTCCTCTTGATCATTTCTGAAACAACTCACAAGGTCCATAAAAATAAACAAGAGTGCATATTATAAGCACATTAGTGCTAAATCTAAGCCACTAATGTTTCCTCTGCTCAGCAGAGAGGAAAGGGTTTTGCTTGGTTGAGAACGAATTTCTGAAGAAGCATGTTTTGCAAATGACAATACAAACCCGAAGTGTTTAATGTCTTTATGGCTTCAGCCTTTGCTAAGAATGTCAATAGAAATTGGACTTCTAACATAAATGAAAGTTGTGACAACAAGTTAAAAATTCAGGTTAAAATGAAACCACTGTTACTGTTTTCTAGCAACTACATTTCTATATTAGATTAGTTGCCCCAGGTTATTCAGCATGATTTCCAGCTATTGTAACAATATTTTGAAAAAAAGATTAGAAATGTGGAGCTAAGATAGCATAGACCAGTTGGATTCTAAGAACACTGGAACAAATTAATTAAAAAGATTATTTGTAATGAACAAAAAATTAATAGGAGATGAACAATATTTGACATGAATTTGTCAGGAACCGTTGCAAACAGATCAAAATTTCTTCCACAACCTACTACTCTATTGTAGATAAAAAGAAAAGAATACATGGTTTATAATTGGGTTTCAATAACCCCCCGCTATCTCTTCACATAGCAATTTGAAAAGTAAGCTGGGAAAACCATCTAAATGAAGTCATTGGGCAGATCTCACATGACTTGGAAAACCACTGTTACAAAGCAGCTACCAGCTGTTACACGATGTCAGACTGGAAGGAGGCATCAAATGGAAGCCTGCACATATCTATTCTGAGCTTGATGCAACTTAATTTTCTCTTTAATGACTTGGTTGACTGAAGAGAGTCCACTGATTATGTTTGCAGATGACACACATGTCAGGAAGGAGGCAAGGAACCGCAGAAGCAGCATTGTGTTTAAAATGATCTTGACAAAATTGAGAAGGAAAAAAGAGTGAGCATATACATTAAGAACAAGTATAATGTTTTACTTTATAAAAGCCACTAATAATAATGTTGTTCCTTTTTTCTTCTTCCTTTTATTTTGGTGCTATTATCATTTTTTTCTTCTCCTAGGACATTTTTACTGTTCCATATTCCATCCACAGAAACAATCCTATTCAAACTGACTTGAAATGCACTCATTTGAATAGGAGTCATGAACACTAATTAATTCCCATTTAGCTATTAGGGACAGGGAAAATTCTCTTAAAATACAAAAAGACTGAGTAGACTCTAGTGGGCAACTGTCCCTTTTCTTACTGGCAAAAAAGATGATTTAAAACATTCTTGCCTGCCTGAGGTTTCATTGCATCATTTTTTAAAGTTTTTATTATTATATTTGAGCAGACATTCAATGGACTCTGAAATGAAAGATGAGGGAAGGAAAGATGATACCAAGGTATTATTGCAATTATTGTAAGTTAAATTGTCAGCAAAAGCAATCTGTAAAAACTCATTACCCAGAATAATAGTAAATAGTCTTGACAGTGTATAAAAGGCTGGCATCAGCTTGCTTTACTACATACTGTCAATTCTAGGAGAGCAGAGAATTTGAAACCCAGGGTGAGCAGTCATGAGGATCTAGATTCTAATTTGAATGTAACACATTGTGTAAATGTACCTTAAAGATAAACCTCTCAAAAGTCGTTGTAGTTGTTGTTTTAATACAGATTTTTTTTTGTGATCTTTTTATTAAAAAATCTGGAGCAACTAAACCTCTTCTTAGAGATGTTTACCGAGAGCCTTTATAAACGTTTCCAGTGACAGAAGCTCTAAGTCCCCCACATACAATATATCCCAGTGTCTAAAAGCTTGTACTAATGGGAATTGTTTTCCCTTATTTGTCCTGAACTTCAGGTTCATTCTACTAAAACCATTCACCTTATCCAATGTAGTCATAAGGAGCTTTCAAATTCTTTCTCTTTCACATCCTTTACATTTTCCTTCTCCCCTTAATCTTCTGTTCTCAGAGCAAAAAAAGCCCAGATTCTCCATTCTTTTTTCTGTGTAGTGCATCTTTTCTAAACTTCTAATTATTCTTGATTTTTGCCATGAATGTCTCCTGATCCACAACGTAGTGTCCTACCCTCCAGCAGGTGCCTGAGGACACCGTAGCAGAGCATTTCATGCATGTTGGGGATAATAATTCTCTGTACATTCAAGTATGAAAGTGCCTTTTTCACCAATATCCACAAGTTTACCCTGGCCATTTGCATCACTTCCCAATGTACAATTCTCTTGAGCATTCAAACTGTGTGAATGGTAATTTACTGCTGGATTTTCTTGCAACAGAACAAATACATATACCCTAGACAGATTTGGGAGATCAGTTCAGTGGCCAAGCATCTCAAGGGATCTATCCAACAAGCAGTATTGATTAAGCTATGCCAAGTTTTTCCTTCTCCATATGGTTCGGTCCCTCAACAATCTCTCATCATGCTCCTCTGCATATAACACACACATATGGAAATGCAAAGGTCTGCCTTCTTTCCTTATAAACACTTCCATTACATAAGAAAACTTCATGAATTTGATTTATCTTTTAAATAATTAAAATATCTTCTGTGTTTTTAGAGCCTCACATAGCTGCTTTGAACTAAATCATGCTTGAAACTTGCCAGACTTTGGAGGTTAGTTACAACCTATCTTTAAAGAGATGCTTATGCATGTGCAGACTTCATATGCTTTCTGTTTTCATTGCAGACAAGAAAAGGCACAAAACGTTATTAATGGAAGTCATTTGGCCCTTCCAAAGACCTCTAATTTGAAGAACTGAGAATCTGGCTCAACATAAACTAGTTTAGGAAAGAGATCTCACTCAAATTTGTGCCCTAAAAACTACCACAACTTTTGTATGTGTTTTATAACAGCCATTTTGGAAACAAAGAACCTTCTCTGCTATTCTTAGTATTCAGGAGGAGGCTAAGTAATCCCAAGCATTTTCTCAAAAAAAGACACAAAGTTGTTGTTCCAGGCTAGTGTCTTGATCAGTAATCCTGCTCTAAAGAAACTAATAGTAGCAGCAAAAATGAACTACCTGGACTCATTAAACTGGTTATTATGTTTATTTTAATCACCAGAAAGACAGAAGATTTCTAGCTTACTTCTCTAAAAAAGATCTCTGAGCTACTTTTCAGTATGAAAAAAGACTACAAATTCAAGTTCTCAGATTTAGTAATTTCCTCCTTCTTTTCTAAGCTGTTATAACCTGTGATGGACTATATGCAAAAACATAGAAAATGTTCATTATTCTTTCTAGTGCTATAAAATTAAGATGATTTTGTTGATGGTATTTCTTTTAACTGTATAGGACTCTAAAATTAAAATTGCTTCTCTTAAATTAATGAAGAGCTCACCTAATTGACAAAGCAGTTAACATTGGCCACCAAAAGTAATTGACATGCATGCTTTCAATGCCAGGGTTACATTATGTACCTATTATGTTAAAGAAATTTCCTTAGTTTATTAATTTGCCAGATATTATTTGTTGTTCAGTTAAACCAGGAACATTAGAACCTTGTTCCAGTCCCAATCCAGCCTAGGGTCATCACTTGCTGCCCCCACTGGGACAAGAATGGATGATAGGTGCCTGGATAATAGGAGCTGAAAGCTGAGGGAAGAAAGTCTTGAAAATAAAAGCTCATGTTTGAACATCACCAGTATTAGTAAACCTTCAGCACAGAGCCTGTCTCAGTGAGATGTACCTTATCTTTTTAGGAAAAAAGAATAAAAAAAAACACAATCAAGTTTGCGCTATTACTGAAGTACAACGTGTCCTAGCAGCACCAGAGAGGCCAAGGTTCATAATGAATATCAAGAAATCTTACTGCTATATAGCAACAGTGCATCAGTAAAACAGGGTGAACGATCTTCATGCTCATTTGCCATTGTGAAAGACTCTTAACACTTATTTATCTGAAGGAATATCAGGACAGGAATCTTATTTTTCATTCAATTTGAGTCTCAGCTTTACATTCTGTTCCAGGAATTTTGTTTGTCTCAGTATGTATACAATAATTAAGATTTCTTTAGGGCCCAGACTCCTATTTCTGAGGCAGTAAAATGACAGCATTGAAAGGACTTCATGTAAGAAAAAAAACATGTGTTGTTGTTCCCTGCATTTTGGGTTTCATTCACAAGAATAAACAGGTCTTTGTGTGTTCATGCAAATTTGTTCTGAAAAAAGAATCTATATTTTCATTCTATCGCTCCAAAGAAGAAAAACTAAAATGGGCTGTAAACAGTTGATAAGACATTTTTTACAACTCAATTGTTGATGTACCTTCGAATCCTTTATTTGTGCTGTCACCTATCAATTTATGGGCAAATTAAACAGATTGTTCTAGAATCGATGCTATTTTTGGACTTCCAAACATAATAGCAGTGGGAAGGAACAGTGCATTGAGTCTCTGAGTCAGTGTGAGCCCTCGCTGTGCAGTGCGTGACGGCATCCTCTTCAGGCTTGTATTGAACATTGTGGTCGGTTGCCTCAGAGGCCAGCGCCACCCAGGGGGGCGCCATCTCCAGCCTCTCTACATGGAGGCAGGATGACTAAATCCACTCCAGCCTAGCTCGTGCCACAATCCAGGACCTGAACTGCCTGTGACTCGAGGCTCAGCTTAGTGTTTCTCCAACTTACTCACACAAGACTTGAGGAGCTGCAAGCAAGTCAGCAGGAAAAGTAAAAACAGAGAAGAAAGAGTAAAAAATTGTCAGCAGTTTGAGAAAACATGTAGGAAAGTGCACCAGAGTTGAATTAGCCTCAGCACAAAAATGTTCTCAAGATCTTTTTGCATATTTCATAGTAAAGTGCAGATTGCTTCTTACTCTTTGAAACGTGACCCTAATAA
>JAUBOD010000158.1:554002-594669 GCA_032353885.1 Nothura maculosa
TAAGCATCTGAGTGGATATTTATAGATATATTTTGTGGTAATCACTAGCCAGTGACACATGAATCCATTAAATATGAAAAATGAGTATGCTAAATATTATTTTTGACCAATTCCAGATTGCACTTAGAAGTATGAATTAAATATGAGTTTTTTTTTCTCTTATATTGTACCTTGTACAACAATTCATACAGATTCAAGGGTTCACACAGAATAATACATCAGGCTATAAAGTGAATTACAGAAGCATGATTATTAGGCTCTACTTTAAACTGGACTGTATCTTTACCATTTAGAGCAGAGTATTAAATGCTTTATCTACAAGCTCTTGCAGGTTTTGTATATGTATCAGCTGGCACAAAGAGTACAGGGAGCAAATCATAGAAACAGATTGTTATAGTCTATTTTTTGATTTGTATGGACTCATTTATAGAAGATGATTTTTTTTATTATTTTTTTCCAATTATATCCCAGCATTCTTTTAGGGAGAATTCTGACTCTATTCCTGATTAGACCTGCAAAGTAGGAGAAATATTTTACAAAATATAAGTAGTTCAGCTAATTTAAATCCTAGCCATTCCCTTTCTGATTTTTTTGTGTGTGTGGTTTCTTTCTGATCTTACCTGATCTGTTCTTGCCCATCTATGGTAATGCAGGGCAGCACTCTATTTTTCACTTTAATTTGTGTTTGTGGAAAGATCAGCAGATTTATTTTTCTGAGATTTTGCTATACAAATGCCTCTAAAGATATAAAAACAAAAACTATTGAAGTGAAACTTGCTGCAAGGATTCATATCATCGTATTTGCCTCTAACTTGTATGTCAAATTAGTTAATATTTCCTTAGTAACAGTTTGTCCAGCAGTTATGGCATGGCCTGCCAGATGAACAGAGCTATCTGCAGTATGTGAAGCAAATGTTTAACTTCAGCAGAACCTGCTTGATAGTATAAAACATTTCCCACATCTGAGTCTATGAGTCTGGCCTGTACCTAGCAGAATAAGACTTAATATATAAATCTGCTGAACTTTTCTTCCCAGAAGGGAAAATAAAAAAGGTGTTCCTTAGAGAGTTAAAAGCTTCTTTTATTGTGTATTTAATTTGAGACCTGAGGATGTTCCATAAAAAACTCCAGGTGATAAGCAAGAATGAAATCTTTAAAGATTTACTATGTTTATTTCGATACTCATGTTCCTAATTACAAAGGTAAATGCAAAATGACTAGACGCGACACAGGTGTTTCCTCCATAAGGAAGTGAGGTAACTCAATGATAAAATATTAAAGAAAATGAAAACTATTTTTACTATAACATAACCAACACTACCCAAAACTTAATAATAAGATCAAGCATCAACCTAAATCCCTTGTCTGTAATGACCAATACTTTTGTCTGGGCCAACTAATGTGAAAAGGCAAAGTCTGTGGCATACAGCTGATTTCTTCAAAGTCAGCTCAATCAGAGGTATGGATATGTGTCTATTTACTTTCCATAGATTATTGAAGCTTGCCTCATAATCTTGAAAATAAGCTTATCATTCTGTTAAATTTCATTTTTTTCTCTCTCTCTCCTGCTCCTTTTTCTCCTCCTTCTTTTAAAATAGAAAGGAAATACTAGTATAGCAAACAGTATTGACAGACTCGCATTTTGTTGTGGTTCACAGTTGTATGTGAAGATCAAATCTTCCCTTAAAATTGTTCTCAGTGACAAGATACTTTTTTGCATTTTCCTCCAATATTATCACTTTCTACTTAAAAATCATTATCACTTCTATAACTATATTTTCTGATGTTTGCTTTCCTTTTAGCAAAGGACTAATCTTAAGAAAATTACTTGCTACATTCCCTAATTGTTCTATAAATCTTTTTTAACCTTGCAACCAAAAGTTCACACGTATTTTAGGGCAGCTTGTAAACAGCAGTAACCCAGGTCACTTCTCCCTAAAGCTATGCATTGATATCTCAGCTTGGTGGCTTTGACATTTTCATTAGCTCCAGAATAAAGGACCTGAAAAACAAAACTATCACTCACTACATATGAAGTGACCAAGATCATTGTCCACAGGAGCTTTTTCTTTTAGTGGCTAAGAATATATGACAAAAAAATAAGATTAATTTTTTTTAAGTTAACATCCTACTGTTACTCACAAATGTATTTAATAACAGAACCTAAATAGAAGATTAACAGTTCAAGAGAAGAGACTCCTCTTCCATGTTCTCTTTCTCTCTGCTTTTGTCGGGCAGCAGATTAAGAAAAGAGAATCAAAACCTGAGAGCTGAAAAAGAACTTCTATTTGCCCCATAACAAAAATAAATAAAAGAGCATCTCAGTTTACACATATTAAAGTCATTTATGCTGCAGATTTTGAAAGGTGCATTGCAAGGTCAGTGCAATCAATGTTCTCTCACATGTACCATCAATGTTTATTTCTAATCTGGGACTGGTAAATAAAGCTGTAATGGGATTTTAATGGCATGTTGGACACACTTCAGTGTCCAGAGATGTGGCATCATATCCAGGAGTGTCGTTATCTGGATTAATTATCAATAGCAGGCAGAAATCATTAGGGAGATGTGAAAATGAGAGAGGTAGTAAATGAAATTTACTAGGCAGTGATGCAAATAAATAAATAAATAACAACCTATGAGTAGCCACCAATGGGTATTTCAAAACCTTTTTCAATTTGATATTTTCCATTATAGCTGCCACTTCTGCTCTTTTAATTTAAAACCATAAAAAGACATCTCTGCATTAGCTCTACTCTCAAACTTTGCATAATGTGCTAAATGCCCCTTGCGGATAATAAGTTTTTAACAAGTGATAGTTAATGTTTTAGTGTCATATATCAAGACACAACTGATAAAACTTTCTGCAAATGCAATCTATCGTGACTGACGCAGTGCATCATAAATATGTATAAAGACCTAAGACCTAAATAAGTATAATAGATAGTTGCATTGAAGTAAATTATATGCACCCCAATGCTCTCTTTGAACTTACAAATCTTATTTTTTGTATTTTTCTAATCAATACAATAGTATTATTTTAAAATGAATGAGCATTTTTGTACTTCAGACTTTTAGATAATCTTGTATTTCTTTAAAAAATGCTTAAATCGCCAAATTTAACAACATTTATATAACAGAAAGACATTTTTTATGAGGGAAAAGAAGGTAGACTATTATCCCAGTAAGACAGCATGATCCATTTTGGTAAACAAGGATTGATTGAAACAGGACTTAGGGCTTGTCTAGATATTTGTTATAGAATTACAGAATGGTTGAGGTTGGAAGGGACCTCTAGAGATCATCTAGTCCAACCTTCTGTTCCAGAAGGGACACTCAGAGCACGTGGCACAGAGTGGCATCTAGGTGGGTATGGAAGACCTCCAGAGAAGGAGACTCCCAAACCTCCCTGGGCAGCCTGGTCCAGGGCTCTGTCACTCTCACAGTTAGGAAGTTCTTTCTCATACAGAGATGGAACTACCTGTGTTGCAACTTGCACCCATTGCCCCTTGTCCTATCACTTGCCACCACCAAGAAGAATTTGGCCCCATTGTCTCCATGTAGTCTTTCAGCGCCTGGGCAGTAACAAAGAGAAAATCAAGTGAAAAATCAAACACTGCTCAAATCTGCACAGACATGCACATGGATGCGAAGCAAATGCAATCTAGAGTAATTTCTAGACTACAAAAATAAATAGAAATGAAAAGTTGGTATTGTGTTTAAGCTATTAAATATGCAATTTATGCTTTCATAACCTATGTCCCAAATGTAAGAAACATAATGTTCAATTGTAAAACCTCGTCTCTGTTTATTCTGCTGTCTATCTGGAGAAGTACTGCACCCACAATACAGACTCACAGATCCATCTACAACACATACTCATAAGAGTTTTATTGCTGGGTCTTCATAGAGGGAAATAACAACAACTCTCTGAGAGAAAACTTCTTTCCCTTCTGCGTTATGTGTCCTGCTCTGCAAGGCATATGATAAATTCTTCAGCAAATGTACAGGAGTAGTTCAATGCTGTAGATTACAGGAAAGTATGCCAAGAAAATTAAATGTATTAATGTGTTAATGTATTAATTAAATGTACTAAGCAGCTTCACAGTTTTAGTTTTGACTCTGTTAGTTCAAATCTGTAGAAGATACTCCAGGCTAAAAGTAGCTTCTCATGTAGCAAAAACGTAGAGTTAATTTAATTGTTCTTACCTCCATGTTGTAAAGCTGAATAAATGAGTTAGATAAGCCAAAGGTGCTCTGAGTCAAAAAGAAAAAAAAGCAGTTTATGCTAAACATCTCTCCTTTCACAAAGCTTACAGTAGCTGTATTAATATTAGGCTAAATCGAGAGTGAAAATATATTTTCAGGTTTGGATTAGCTAATTAAGCTTTCATAAATTTTTAGACAATAAAACCGGCAAAACCAACAAAACCTCAGACTTGAACAGAAAAAGCATATCTGACTTTTTATTATGAACAGTTCCTATCTTTAAAATTATCTGAAACAGCATAGCAGATCTGCAAACTCTTAGAAAGCTACGTGTTTGACATCTGTTCTCCTTCTTATCACCCTCTATCCTTTTCAGGATTTGACTCATTTACTGTCTAACAAAAAGAAAGAGAAAAGAACTATAAATAAGCTCTGTGACTTATTTCCCCTTTCTTGTGAGAAGATAGTCGACCTCCCAAGAATTTCATATGAATGCTGATTTTATCTAGCAGCAGGCCCTTGACCTTGGTGAGGCTAACAATTACTCTGATCAAATGGGTGAAAAAGGCTCAGAGATGAAAAGGGATTTCGTCCACCAGAGATCAATAGGTCATCAGAAATGAGACATCAAAGACAACATGCACTATGCTAAAGGAATTTTGAATATATATGAAAAGGAAGTTTAGAAAAAAAAAAATAATTTTGTATAGTGAAGAACTTTGCCCTTGATCTTGCCCAGTTATATCTGAGTATTTGGTATCCTGCTTTTCTAACTTACTTCATTTTAATTGTAAAAGAAAAGATGTTATCAAGTGAATATTGTTAATAGTAACTGTATGCATTCACAAATAGTTCTTTGCTTTTCTTAATCCAATCCAATCTTTATACCTATATTGTTTATTGGGTTTATTTTGTGAGAAATCAGCAAATTAGTATGTGTACATATATCTTCCTATCAAAGAAGGAGGAGGCAAGAATGCTCCAATAAGACAAGCAGATTACCTTTGTCCAGTCTAAATTTATTTGCTTTACTCAGTAAAGGAAACATTTTTCAAACCATATATATTTACTATGAAGAACTATTGGAAAGCAGTAATGTTTGTGGACTTATTTGTGGACAAGGTTGCCTTGCAGTCTCCTCCCTTCAACTGAAATTAAAGGCTTAGGTACTATGTCCTCTGTTTTTCACCACATCTCCCAGCTACAGCATGTGCCTTCAAAAGTATAGAAAGCATTTCTATAGGTTGTATACTGCAAACAGAAGTGGTGGCAAGCTGCCTGCATCACTACTTGGCTGTGGAGTTATATTAGAAAGTGTGATTCTATGCAAATTGGAAAATCTTCATCCACTCATATCTTACTGACATTTCAGTGCCCATAAAAATGAATGTCTGATTTTGCTGTTTTATCTGCCTGTGCATTCTCTGGAGGCAAAATTGGCCCTGGACATGTGTGTGAGAAAGAAGCTGGTGATGCAGCTGATAGCTTTTAATGAGTGAGAAAGGAAAACAATTCTGAGGATATAAGAAAAAATAATTGTAAGCAAAGCAGAATACATGCTGAACTCAAAACAAAAGTCATGCAGTTAATGGGAGGTGAAGGTCTGTTAACATTCAGTGCTTCACAAGGATCTTCAAGTCAAATCCAATAACAATACCTTGGAATAACAGAGTAGTTCTAAGAACACAAGATTGCGGCAAGCGATTTACTGTTTTAGAGCTAATTAGCTGGGGATCTGGATATATAGTTGAGTAAATATATACATGTACCTACTGGGAACAACTTCACTCATGAACTCATTGCTTACTTTCTGTACGTCTGTGGAGACAAGTTGACTATTCTCTCTTGCTCCCATCCACACACGAGAATTAGTGAATCACTGTTAGCCAATATAGCTTTTCTGACTCAGCAAATTTCATCCTCTTATATGTCCTTGACTCATAATGTGCACTGTCAGTGATTTGCAAGCTTCAGCCTTTCTCTAACTTTTGAGGTGGGTAAGTGAGGCCTAAGCAAGTTTTATGACAAATATAAAGCCGCACTCTGAAGGTATAAAATCATTCTTCAAACTAGCTGACCAGCCAGTCTTGAATCACAGGCATTGAATTTGCAGTCTGAATTTTTCCACCTCTCTTCTTTCCCAAAACCTTGGAAAACAAATAACAGAGAACTCCAACCTTGAGAAACATCCCGACAACTAGGATTCACTCAAGATGCTATTAAGTGCACACGGACAAAGAATTATGGCTCATGCTCACACCAGACATGCTCTGAATACTTTACAGATCACATCCTTCCACATTTTTTCTTTTTAATAAGTCATTTTCAGAGCACAATTTAAATTAGAGAATGACACATCCAAATCATTCCTTCTATGCTCCAGCAGCACAGTTCTGATGTAAGCTAAGCAGATTTTCCAGAACAGCAGGTAATTTTCATTATTCGTGGACAATCTGAACCTATAGCTAATTCATTACTGGCTCCCCCGCACATATGGATCCAGAAGGCTGCCTGATACAACTCCACCTAGCACTGTGGTATGCTTTGAGAAAAGAACTGTGTAGAAACACTTCCAGCTTTCTCTCTCCATGGGTTTTCACTTTTTTGATTTATAATGATCTCTTCCTACATGTAATGCACCTGATGCTCGTCTGCTTTGGTAAAAGGCTATTTGCGAGACCATAAACTTAATTTATTGAAATATAATTAGCACCACTAATAATTCTTTCCATACTTACTGTCACTAATTTTATTTCCACAAACTCCATTTATAATCAACAGAACAATATTGTCAGACATTAGCATTCATTTATCCACTGTTCTCTCTCACAGTAAATCACACTAGGCACTGAATGCGGAGAGAGATTATTTAAAATATACATATATAGATATATACCTATATGCCTTTGATCTTACTCAGCTCATTTACTTCAGCTAGGCCTGCCAATTTCAAGTCCTGGAAGCTGAAGTCTGCTCAAAGGCAGCCTGAATGCAGTGGGTACCATGGCAGTTCAGGCCAGCCTCTCCAATTAGTGTCTCAGCCTAACAGAAGGGATCACTCTGTTAATACAGGCATTCCCTACGGCCCTCCCAAAGCATCTCTAACCATTCCAATTAGCCTGTGGAAGTTTCTCCCAGTGGAAATGGTGAAGCTTCTCTACCAGGTGAAACTTTTAGAGACTAGCAGTTAAACAGTGTACTGGCTATAACTTAGTCATAAGTGACATTGTGTCATTGCCTAGATTATCTGTCTGCAAACCTGTCATAAATAACTTTTTAATTCTTAATGCCTGACTGTTGGATCTCTAACCTAAAATTTATAGCTATTTGTTAAATACAGTTATAGTCAGAGTTTAAATTCTTGCTATGGGTAGCACAAGAAAAACAAACAAACACTCACGAATAAGCAGAAGCCTAAAGGGGTGTTAAGGAACCACAATCTAGTCCTCAGCATCTGAAATCCTATGCACACACCTCAAAAAGTTTGCTGTTGTAAATCACAGAAAGAGTTACCTCCATATTCTCTACCTGGGGAGTAACTGAGGAGCTGACTGATTCTATATAACTATCCAATCTATGAATAGGTGTTTCAAAGATTTTGATTCTTGGAGTAGGTCTCAAAACTTATCCAAGTTTTTTCCTAGACCTAGGCTTAAGGAACTATTCAAAGCGATATGGGAGAATGAGATCCCATACTTACACCTTTTAAACTTCGAACTTCTCCCTCTTTTCCCCTCCATATTACATGAGCACGGAGAAAAGAGACACCTAAAAAAGTACCATTTTGCAAATTGGTTATCTTTGCGACTCAGTTCTAGGGGAAGGGTTCTCGTTGGCCATATCACAGAATCACAGTATCTTAAAGGTTGGAAGGGACCTCTAGAGATTATCTAGTACAACCTTCCCGCTCCAGCAGGCACCTAGAGCAGGTGGCACAGGGCGTCATCCAGGTGGGTTTTGAAGACCTCCAGAGAAGGAGACTCCACAACCTCCCTGGGCAGCCTGTTCCACTGCCCTGTCACCCTCACAGTAAAGAAGTTCCCCCTCACCTGGAGATGGAATTTGCTGTGCTTCAGCTTATGCCCTTTTCCCCTTGTCCTATCGCTGGCCACCACTAAGAAGAGCTTGTCCCCTTCTTCCCTGCATTCTCCCTTCATGAACTTACACATGCTAATCATATCCCCTCTCAGCCTCCTCTTCTGCAAGCTGAACAGGCCCAACTCACGCAGTCTCTCCTCATACGAGAGATGTTACAGTCCCTTAATCATCTTTGTCGCTCTCTGCTGGACCCTCTCTAGAAGCTCCACGTCCCACTTATACTGGGGAGCCCAGAATTGCACACAGTATTCCAGGTGCAGTATCCATATGGATACTAAATAAGAAGAAGTGAGACTGACTGTAGAAATATTGGTAATGATCTATACTGTACCCTTCCTGTGTGCATTTCTAACTTCCAGCATTTGCTCTCACAGAGTCTGGTTACCATCATTTGCAAGAACCTTCCACCTTACTATTTCTGAAAACTGGAATTATGTTCTGCTGTTTCCCTGTCTCATTAACCCTTCATCCCTTTTCAAAATACCTGCTAATGAAATTTAGATGATGAAATCTGTTATATTCTCCAGCTATTATTATATAACATGACACATACATGTGATATGGTCCTATGAGATTACTTGGCTTGATAAGTGGAGAATATTTGGTTTTATGTAGATTGTACTACCTTGTATCATTGTTCATATTTGGAATCAAAAAGAGCCCTTTACATCTTTGAATGAATTTTTGTTTGTTGTTTTTAAATAATAATGTCATAAGGAGAAACATAAGTGAAAGAGCAACAACAAAATGTATTTCCTTGACCTGTAGCGAAATACCAGATATTCAGAAGAACTGCCAATAATCAGTGACAAGTACCTATCTGAAGATATTTTTTTTTTTTTTCGTGTAAGTGAGAATATAATAGAAAATTTGGGAACTAAGAAAGCACATTTACTTAGATAATGCGTGCTATCAGACATCCTTACCATTTATCAAGATAAGAAACCTGATCGACAAGATACAACTGAGCAGCTCTCTGCAGCCTCTCTGGAGGCTTGAGAGTTAGGAGAGATAATAAAGGATGATCTAAATTGCTGATATTCAATGAACTGCTTAGCTCAGGTCATTTTAGTTCAGAAAAATACCAGTTTGACAAACACTTATCTAACACAAGACCACATCCTAAAAACATAGATACAAATCAAGGGCATTAGACACAGTTTACCATTGCAAGTGCACAGCATGAAAATCTAAGATGACTAATAGTAATTATTTTACAGAAATTATTTGCATTGTCTTTTCACTTGAGGCAAAATAAGATTTAAAAGTAAGTATCCAAAATGTCGGGGTGTATCCAATTGCTCCCTTGTTGCTTTTATTATGTCATTTTGCCGAAAAAAAATGATATAATTAAAATTATGTGAATTAACTATTGGAGTTGTTACAGAGAGTTACACTAAGTTATTGTTACAGGGAGTCCCTCCCAACCCATCATCCTAGGTATTGTATTTAGGCAGATCTTTACTGTTAATGAACAAAATAAGCAACAACAGATACAGGAAGACAGGCAGGAAAATTCTAAGCGTCAAGTCAAATAAGCGGAGTCAGCAGTAGTTTCAATTCACCTGTACCTTAACAACAAGTAGATTTGGGGCATAGCTGTGAGGACACTTTTATTGTTATCATATTGAAATATGATCTGATCTGGCTTTGAGAAGCCCTTGTCCTGTGCCAAGTTACATTTAGCAAGCCTATCCCAGAAAGTGACAAAATACTAGCTTCCTTCAGACAATTTATATAGGAACTCCTTGCCTATGAAGCTAAGAGAGAGCAGAACATGCATAATGACTTTCCAAGCTGAAAAGACCAATAGAAAGCTGCAAGTGAAAAGGCATTCTTGGTAGGATGCAAAGATTGAGAGTAGGTCAGCCACCTTGAATTAAAATATATCCTTGTCTCCAAATTACTGTGGAATGTGTGATTCAATCAAATGCTCACAACTTGTTTATAGTTTGTAGGGGGGAAAAAAAGGAAGATGGAATATATACATGAAGAATAGCATGTATTTGAACTGTTATACTAGTTAGGACAAAAAACTATGAAACATGAACAGCATAGGCCCAGTAAAAAGTGATCGTACAGCTGAAGGAAGAGAAGGGAAGGTGATAGAAGGGAAGGCAAGTCAGGGCAAGAAAAGGCAAGGCAATTTTAATCTATCATAACAGTTTGGAACAATTGTCTAAATTTCATGAGATTTGCTGCTTTCTTTCTAGCAGCAACTAGCCATTGTTGAAGATAAACAATGGTTTATACAGCATTTTGTTTTATCTTGTTTTATACTGAAATACTATAACAAATCAACACACAGTCTTGCATCTTGGTCAGTCTGCAAAAGATAAGGCTCTAGACATGCACTAATATATGATCAGTGTCACTCCATAAAATCAATGGACCATATTTTTTCCCTTCGTTACAGTAGTACAGCTCCATTAACTACAGAAATCATTAATCAAACAGCAACACTGAACTCTGTGATGTTGGACAGGATATAAATTAGAAAAGAATTTGGCCTCCTGGCCTTTTTTTTTCCTCCCCTGATTTTTTGCTAGGAGGAAACCACATGCTTTCTTTTGCCCCAAAATTTTCATCTAATACATTAATATTAATTGCACTGCACAACACAGTAGTAGTCTGGCATGCATATATAGGCACCGGATAAACTAGCAAAAAAAAAGAAGAAATGTTTAGATGTTTGGCCAACAACAGCTAGATTTCCAGTAATGCTGTTTCTGTTGGAAATTAGTTGAATGTTTTTCTCCCGTCTCCCAATTTCTCATCTGTGAAATGAGAAAAAAAAGACATTGATTCTTCTAAGATAGGAGCAGTAAGTCTGATTTAAGGGTAAGGTATGTTTCCATTCTACCAACTAAAATATTTAGGTTTTTTATCAGGGGTTCCTCAAATGTGGAACTTAAATAATAAGTGATATTCTAGGGAAATTAAGGCCACAAGTTTTAGATAAACTATAATGAATAATTGAAGAGATGACAAACTAGAGCACATCTAACTACATAAAGCAGCCAGAAAGTCCATTTACATGTAGCTTGTTACAAGTAAGAAAGTTCATTCTGAAAAGAGCATAAAAAACCTCAACATATTATTTAAACTACTGAAAACTTGATTTATTTTCATCAAACAAGATGAGATCATTTTCCATGTCCCTGATTAAGTACCAGAGGTTATTTGAACTCCCCAAATATTTATATAGCTTTGTGGACTGTAGCTAGACTGTCTAATCATTAAATTACACTAAAAGTCCAAAACAGTAAGTTAACATGTTAAATCTATCCTGTAGTATTCTTTTCTCTATAGACTTCCACCCTACACCTGTAAAAATTCCACTTTTAAAGTTTTGAGAATAAATGTGCTCAATTGCTTTTAATTAGATCACACCTCATAGTGGTGTCTCTGAGCCATGATTCAGAATTTATTGTTAAAGAACCAGATTGATTGAGATTGGCCCTGCTGAGGAGGTGTTGCTAAAAGACTTCCATGTCAACAAGAAATCCTTAAGTCTTTCCATTATTTCCCAGTAATTAGAGCTGATGAAATATTTTGATCCCAAAATTAAAAGCAATGCTCTAAAGAGAGAAAATGTCCAAATATTTCCAGAGAAATATGTAGCTTGAATCTTCAGTTCTTTTGTTTCCACTCTTTGAGTTATATGTGGGAGCTTAGGCTCCCCTGGAGGACATTGTCCCCTCTGGTCCTGTAGGAAGAGGAGACTCCATGACCCTTGGAAAATGTTCTGTCAGTGAGATTTAAGGAATGCTTGTACAGCAGGTTTGGCCTCAAGCCCAGGGCAGATAACTAATGCAGAGGTTCCCATGGTTCCTAAAGTTCCCCTTGTGTTCAAAGCCAATACACGATTCAAATCTGAGATAAATTAAGTATTTTGAAGGGTAACAACTTTATCAATATTTTCAGTTCAGGGCACCTTGCAAAGACATATGGTGTATATAGTTCATGTATTACATAAATTAGCCTAGAGCATTTTTAGCTAGAAAAACACTATGTACATACATGTATTTAAAGGAAAGACTTTGTAAGCTTTGAAGTAAACAGAGTTTCATGGCAGGAAATAGAAGATGCTTAGTTTTGAAGCTTGGCTTCAAATTCTCTGTAACAGGAATTAGCAGAATATCCATTGCATTCAGTTTTGCAAGTTTCAACACAAGCCTCACAGTTCTGCAACTGCCTGTGATTTGGCCATCACACAAGTGGGGTTTACAAAACATCATGCATAACAGCTGATGCCAAGCTCTGACACAAATAAAGATCAGTCATACAAAATCTCTATCACATAAATGCAAATAAAATGTATGTTATGAACTATGTAGTCCTTATGAAGCAGTTTCAGTGAACTGCAAAATTTTGTGTCTTACAAGCTACAAATTCAGTCTTGTTACTCTCAGATGGGGTTTACATAAAGCGATCTTTTAAGTGCAACAGTAATTATCATTAAGTGGTGTATAGGTAGAAGCCCCCAAATTTAAGTCAGGAATATCTGATAAAGATTGACTTTCTAAATCTAATCTCTACTTGGAAAAAAAGAAAAAAAAAGAAAAACTGTTTACAATATGGCCATGTGACAATCACTTGCCCTTATGAAATGGGAAATAGCCATCAATCAAGATGTCACTTTCTCTGTGACAGCTGTCTGCCCAGACCTCACTCAATGGAAATCAAAGGGAAAGAACAACTGAGAAAAGTCATTTGATTGCTAGCTTTAGACAAGTGCGAGGCATTTTTGTACAAAGTTTGTAGGTGTTATTTTAAATCTATGACATCTCCAGACTGACATAACTTATTTTGTTGAAAGTATAACACTTACTATCATTTGCCCGTAATCATAAGGAGAGAAAAATAATCAATACTTTGAAATTATACCAGTTATTCAATCTTGTGAGGTGAGCTCCAAACAATTTAAGCACAGAAAGTTTCAAACTAAGCTTTAGATTTTTGTTCATGCCCATTTCATTTACTGTTTGGTCTTCAAGCAGCATAAACAGATTTAAAAGTAGCAGGAAGCAACAACCTTGTGATAATTTCATAATTGCAAATATAGACAGGAACTCAGACTCAAAATTGATTGGTACCAGTATATAACAACTGCATCACTGAACTGATGTAGAGATGCATTAGTTATTGTGTACAGCTGAAGCACTAACAATTATTCAAGCAGATTTACTGGAGTTTAAGGACAATGTAATAGTAGTGTCTGTATATTTTATATGCAGCAGTTGTTACACCTCATTAAATGGGCTGGTAAATGATCCATTGCCATTTAATTAATATGCAATGAGTATGTTATTAAATCTAACATGTAAATTAAAACTCCATTTGAATCACTTAATTTTGAAGTGTGATGGAAAGCATCTCCGGCCCCAGATGGCTTATTCCTGTTTCTTTTACTTGGCTTATTCAGATGATCTTGGGCAAATTCTAGATAGACAAATGGGAAAAGTTTTATGAAAAGAAATTTCAGCTGAGCAAATTAAAAGCAGCCCCCATTAAGTGCTGGGCATAAGTTTGAATAATTCACAAGCATTCCAGTACTCCAGATATTCACATTTATGACAAACTCATTTTTTATAATTTCATTAGGATACGCAGTTAGGTCCTTTTGACTGTTATGCATATGGCTCAACCACTTATGTCAGATATTTCTTATGTGGAAAGTTTGATCTCCCATCCATAAGCCTCACAAGAAGCTAGGAATAGCAGATATGGCAGGAGGTCATAGTCCTACTTTTGACCCTTTTTTGATAGTACTAACTAAATTCAAAATAATTTGCTAGAGTTCTAACTGCTGATTCTGTGGAATCTACCCTCTATTCTGAGGTAATAAAAATTCTTCTGCCAGTAAACTAAGCAACAAAACACTACCAGGTTTAATAAAGATACTATGGAAATAACATAGTATATTTTAAAACTTAAATTGAAATACCAATGTCCTATACTAAGTTTAATTCAGATCTGAATGCTCATGCTTTATTCAGAGAGGATAGGATGGCAACAGGGCAAATATTATATATATGTGTATATATGCATGAAGTCCTGTGATACAACCTGCTTAAACCATAGCAATGCTAATCAGAAGCCTGATAACCCCATGCACTAAATAATGATAGCAGTATTAACTGACAGTGATAGAAAAGGTAATTGGAAGGCAAATTAATTTTTTCTATAATAGATCATCAGTCTTTTGAAATCATTTGTTACGAAGCAAACCTGACTGTTCTGCCTTAGAAGAAACATCTGGTTTCTTTTCCAAAGTTAAAATTCAACCATTAAAATCTATTCATGAGAGCTAAAATGTAGAATTTCAAAACCCATTGATTTGGGGCTTGCTTCACAAGCAGAAGAAACTCTTTAAAAATATATCTAAGCATTATCATAGAAGAATCATTTAGTCTTACAACGCAACTTTTTTTTCATTGTGCTTACCTTGGCATCTGACCCTAGTCATCCTTATTAGCTAAATTATTTACAATTGTGCTACAGTTTGTTAGTAAATCATTATTTATAAATACTTTCAGATGAAAGGAGAAGGAAGACACTCAGAATCCTTAAGAGCTTTGCATTGTTCAGTTGACTCTTGATAAAGAAGTGAGTGAATTTATGAGCTGCTTTGATAGGCACTATCTGAGCAAACTACTCTTCCATTCCCTCCCCCAACTCTCCGTTTATGGATCATAGTAGTAGATGATCTATCTACCACACTGAAGCTTAGGAGAAAATGAGAGTGATAGTAACTTTCTACGGGCCCAAAATTTTAAAATAATTAATTGTAACATTCTGTATGCATAAAAAAGTATTTTTCTGCTATAGGAAAGACAAGAAAGACATCATCACTTTCTATAAGAGGAAGTTGAGTCACAGAGTGTTTTATGATGAAAGTCACACAGCATATAAGATGTGAAACTGGACCAACCTCCATGCATGTTAAGATCTCACTCTAAATATTGGGCTGTGCTGCTTAACCTATTAGTTACTTTTCAAGTTTCCTATGAGCCTATATGAAATACTTAATGTAAGTTTATTAATAAAAAGTCCTTGGCACAAGAAACAGGATCTGCTCTGTGTCAACACTAGCTGGTGCAGACAGAGCTGAGAATGCTCTACCAGGGTCCAACATAGCTAGACACAAACCAGACCCAATTAGGAAACCATAAAGCCATCCTAGTTGCAACACTGGGACCAAACGCATACACTCTGGTGCCTCTGATTTTTCCCAGCAGGAGATCCATCTGTCATTTCTGCATCAGTAATATTTGGTAACATGTTGTTTTTCTAACAATGTTTTGATTTACATATCCTTTTGATGGTAACAGGATATCACATTGTTTAGTTTGTTATTAACATCACTGAACTAAAACAGAGATTAAATTCTTTAGATAGGCTTATTGCTTACACAAATCTAGGAAGTTCTGTACTCTTTACTTCTGTTCTGAACCATGTGCACCATTGCATTATCTGGATCAGCTGCTGTTCAACCATTCTATGTTCTGCTTTGTCATATGTTATAATATCATCCCCGCTTTCATAACTCCTCAGAAGCTTATCTGCTTAATATGAGGTCAAAATAGAACAAATAATCAACTAAATAATACATTCTCTTTCTGAAGATATTTTCTAAGATTTCACTTCTAAATGATATTGGGAGGAACTAGCCTTAAATGATACCATCTTCCTGCAACTTCTGTGAGTTTCTGTGGGATGTGGTGAAAGTCAAAAAGTTAATACTGAGCAATTTTTTGAATTAAATCTTTATACCTACATTATCTCAAACTGAAATGATTGAAGAAAAATTGCTGTTACACTAAGAACTTTTTTGTAGTTCATCCCATTTGTTTAATCCAGTCACCCTCCTGAGCAATAAAACTTGGAGAGACTTACAAACTGCTCTTGTATACTTCAAAAGAAAGGGAGGAGGAGTTGGAAAAAGAGAAAGAATGAAATTGAATCTCTTCAGTCCATTGTACACAGAGAATAATCCAGTTGCTTACAATTATTTTTCACATTACAGAATGCTGTAAATTTTATTCAAAAGATACATTGCATGTCCTTAGCTGGAATGGAGTAAAATATGTAATTTAATTACTGTTGGATCATGACATGTAAAAAAATGTAGCAAGCAACAACAAGGCGACAGAAGAAATATTTATCACTAGTTCTTTTCAGAGCTGTTACAATTACACAAATTATAGTAAAAGCTATTATTCAGTATTTGACCTGTGCCTGTGAGATCCAAAGGATCAAGAGTATAAAATATTTAGAAAGTACAAGTGGTAAATCAAACTATTATATCTTAGATCTTTAAGCACTTGCCTGCCTGATGAGCACTCTCCTTTGAAAAAAATATCAAATCCAGAGGAGAGAAAAGAGCAGGTCGAAGACAGCAACACTGTGTGAGCAAGATTCAGTCTATGTCTAAGCCACCTTTATGTTTCCTTTCCATTCTTGGTCCCTATTCAAGTGCCCACCAGTATTAGCAGCCTCCATTAGGCTGGTTGATGACTGTTGAAGCACAACAGATTTCATGTATGCTTCTCTCCTTACGTGTCCCAAGTATACTTACTGTGTAAACAGACAAAGGGAATCCCCTTTTGCTGCTTTGCAGCTGAATATGTCAACGATTTGAAGAAAGAAGTCCTACAAGAAATATGTCCAAATCATATGCTCCACATCTCTCCTACATTGTTATTTAAAATAGTCCTGAAAACTAATTCTTGCTAGTTCTTTTATTAATATTTTAATTTCCATATAGTTAAATTCCTAAATAAAGCAGTGAAACAGCAGAGCCTATTGGTTTTGAATGAATGATTGATTTTTACTCTTTCATCTCGATACAGAAAGAAATATCTGCTCTCCTGGAAAATGAATTACTTCTATTCTCCTTCCTACCTACAATACTCTTCTTGCCTCCTCTTTCTCCCTTCCTCTCTCCCTCTTCCCATCTCATTCGCTACATAGATCTCCTGGTACTCATGTTAAATACTCGTAACATATTTGGAAATCCACAGAACAAAATCACAACAATTGTCTCATGACTTTTATCTTGAGCTAAAATGGAAATGAAAAATTAAGTACACCAGAGCTGGAGGAATTGATTGAGATGCAGCCTGTAAAGTTGACAATATTTCTTTTCAGATTGAAAATTAATTATTTACATAGAAGTATCTAATTGTTTCATTGTCCTTCACTATCAGCAGTCATAGAGAGTGCAACTCTCTATGTCTTACAGAGTTAGGCAGAAAGGCCAAATTTGACTAAGAACATTTCTGATATATGTAATACTCTCTTTGAACAGAAAAAGGGATAAAACATAGCGCAAAACAGTGGAAGACTCAAACCTACACAATGCTTTAAGATAGATAGACTATATAAATATAGGAACTCCACTTGTCCTGTCTTTTTGTATTTCATCACCTTCAAATTATCATTTTTGTGCTCCCTTTTACAAAATCTCCCAACTTTTTAGCTACTTTATTATATTTTCTTCCTCTTTTCTCTTTTTTTGCTGTGCTTGGACTTTCAACTCAGAGGTTCATCTTTTGGTGATGTATAATGTGTAAGTGGTCAGCAGGAACATATGTCTGAACCTCTTTTATGTTGCCCCTAAATAAGTGCATTATTCCCTAAAGATAAGAGAGATTTGAGGACTTGAAGCACCAGGAATTAAGAAAAGCTCTGTAGGTTCTCTCTAATTCTTAGCCTTATGAATTTGTGCATTTTTATATGGCTTAACTGAAATTCTGTGAGCAATTAGTATTATAATATTTTATATTATTTTTAGTTTTTTATTTACATATAAGTAATATGGACCATAGAAATAACTCACATGTTTATGTAACTGGGAAAAAAAATAATAAGAGATGCACCATCAGCTCCTAAAAAACAAAAAAAATTCATGCAAGATCTCATTTCAGGAGCAAAAAGGAAGCAATTTCAAGACACTTACGGAAGTACAATTTAACAAAGTAATGAAAACCCATTAACAGAGCTCTATAAATTAATACAATATCCTGAGGTATGTAGATAAGTAAATCTGGAGAAGTATGAAACATAATAGTGATTTCAAAAGGTAGTTACACATGGAATAGACACACAAGTTGATTGATGACATAGCCATAAAGTGTGTGTTGTATTTATGTCTATTACTGATACTGAATATAATGTAATTCAATAGACTGAAAGAATAACCACATGAAACATGAAACATGAAATAGATGTTTGAACAGTGTTTTTTTTTTCTCTGTCATAAATAGACACTTATAATCCATCATTATTCTGCTTCTCATGCTAATAAAATTATTCATACTGAAATGTGAAACCAAACATTTACTTGTTATATTAATCACAAAGTTTTGTATACTTGTTCAGATCATCTCATAAGCACTAACTGACACTTGCAGACATTGCGGTCTGCTTTGGACACAGAGGTGCTTGTTGGCCTTGTGTACTTCCCCTGAACTTCTAATTTTTTTTTGTACAATTCAAGTGTCAATGAAAAATAAATGATCTTTAATCTTGAGTTGTTCTATTGCTATAAGGCAATGGCTTTCATTTAGAAAGCCTATGCTACTGATCTCTTGTGAAAGGTTGGAATTAATTATTCCTCTCTGTGCAATAGCATTTCCACCTGCAAAAGAGGATCATGACTTGCGTGTTTACAAAGTGGTATAAAAGCTTTGAGTGAGAAATAGTATAGAATTGAGAACTGCCATTGACTTACCGCTTTACTTTATCCTCAGAACAAAAATATATACATGCAGGATACATGATTTCAATATGCTTACATTCTGTTTTTCCAAAGTAGTTGTCAAAATCATCAATGCATCAATGCATTATCAGAGCTGTGGTGCTTAGAAGACAGTGTCATAAGGTGCTGTGACAAAGAACAGTCAGATGCTTGAAAGAGGGGGGAGTTCTTCTGAAATATTTGCTTCTTCAGTATTTTATCCAGGATAACTTGAAAGGTTCAATGTAATTGAACAACGTAATATTACTGTTACTCCTGTAGAAATGTAGGATATCATTGTCCATTGTTATGCTTCAAAATCATTATATCATTAATTTCAGAAGATTAAGTATATGGTAGAATATGATTTTCCCTCTCAGACCTATGAGATGATTGCCTCTACTCATACTATACTTACTTATTGGAAGGAAAGAGACTTTTTCTGGGTCCTAAGACTGAGAGAGAAGTAGGAATTTCACTGAGACTGCTTTACATTTGCCTTTGTTTAAGATCCTGTCTTTGTTTCAATGAACACAATTTTATTTATTTTTTCCTTTTTAAAATGACTTTTTCAGACAGCAGTGTAAATGGGTGATTTTTGTTTCCTTTTATTTTTTGTTAAATTAGAAATTCCAGATAGTTAGCTAAAGCCCAGAAAGGTTGCAGCTGTATCTACAGGGATATGCTTACAAATGCCCAAATCTTTAAGGGCAGCTTTATAGTGACATCCATAATTAAAAAACAGCAAGACTTAATATTAGCATCATTAGTTTTCTTCCAAAGTTTAACCTTATCTCTATGCTCTCATTTGTTTAGCCAAAGGTAAATGACCCTTGTTTAAGAAGAGATTTTTCAATGACTGTTCATCAGTTAATGAGGCGAAATCTCTCTCCTCATTTTTCAAAAATCTTGTATGAATGCACAAATAAGTCTACAAAACACAGCTTAAGACACTAGTCAGGATTGAACATCACTCAGGGTTGGATTTTATAAATTTTACATTGTTTGTATTGGTTTCTCATAGACAAGGAAGACAGTGACAACCCACAGCTACCCACAGCTCCAGTTTTGCTGTAGCTCCAGGAATGAACCTGCTGCAATGAGTATAGTCTGTGCTTTCTGTTACCTGGGGGTATTGGTCTGTCTCTCCAGCACTGCATGAAGTATAATAAAGAAAATAGAAGAGCTTTGTTCAGTAAAAGTGCAAGATAAAGAACTTGCAGGTGAAAGTTGAAGGTGACATATTGCCTCACTGAAAAGTGGACTTATTTCAGGCTACCTCCTGTAAAATACCACTAGGAATTCAAGGAATACTTGCCAGAAAACCAAAAACATCAAAATGTGGTGTAAAGAAACTCTTCATTTTTCTTATATTTTCAGACTTCGATTTAGACATCAGCCCATCTTGCCTATTGCTACAAGGAAAACATGGATCTGCACATGAATTCATATTTATATGGATATCTGATAATATGAACATTTGTGGCATCAAATCAAATCAAAAGTTTGGAGTAGAAAATAATTCTGCAAGCAATCAAACCTTTCATTTGAGTTTTCCTCTCTTTTTCCTGTCCCCTTTCATTCTCTTTCTTCTTTCCTTTCTCTTTCCTTTCTTTCCCTTTCCCTTCCCTTCCTTCCAAATACAATGTTGGCTTACAGGCACAAGTTTTTCACTGCTTCAGAGGAGATTACACCATATTGTACATAAATCTGTAATGTTTCTTTGGTACTAGAGGCAGAAAGATGAATAAATCCCCCAATGATAAAAAAAATCCAATAAACGTAAGAAATGTGACCAGAAAAGCTGAAGGAGAAGGGAGATCACTTTAGAGAACCCTATTGTTTAATATGATGAGTAACCTCATTCCCCAAGATAGACCATCTGTTAGGAACGAGATATTTTGAACATCTGTGAGTTTGTGAAGAGAATTTCTATGTGGGTAGAGTCTCATATGTTTTTCTATTACGTGGCAGTTTTGTTAAAGTTTAACCTTTGTTTAAGCTTTAATACTGGATCAGGTATTTGACTACCTGAGCAGTGCATGTTTTCTGAACATCTGGTCCTGAATCACTCTGACCTGCTCATGATGTAATTCTCCACAGCCAGCTCTGACTCTTAGGCCATCAGCTGTACAGTGCTGAAACACTTTATCAAGGGATAAGGAAACAATTCTTCACATCAGGTTTCTGAGAAGGCGTTTCTCAGAGCACAGGAATTAAATGTCCCTTATCCGGGGAGCACTATTATCTCTGTATCAAATAGATAAGTTTAGAGATGGCTATCTGGTGTGCTTGCTTTAAGATAATGCTACAGCTATGGGTAGAGAAGCTCCAAGCAAGGCAAGGCAAGGCAGAAAGAGGACAAGGCCATATTCAATAAAGCTTTTTTTCCACATTTTGGAATCATTTGAGTTCCTGAATTATGATGATTTCTCTCTGTGGAGTTGAAATATCAAAAAGGCTCTCTCAAAACAATCAGCAAAGCTCTACAGAAATGCTAAACTGAGATATGGGGACAGGGAAACTGTATCTGAAGTGGGGATGGATACTTCTTAGAGTAGACACCAGAAATAAAGTCCATGTGCTGCATTACTGTAAGGCCTTCCCTCTTTCAAGGACTTGTCTTGGCTGCATTAAGTAGTAGAAGAATTTCTCCCCCTAAACACATAAGCACACCTGCAAATTATGACTCAGTTAGACTGCACAATAAGGAGTGAGTAAAACAAAAAGGAGAGGAGGACAGTAGCTAGCACTCCATCACCTACTTACAGATATACCAACAAAATAACTGGGTTCAGGAATGTTGGCAAACTACACTAAATGTGCTAATTACACCTCCTGCTGCTATTTTATTCAGTTTTCCTAAATGACTGTTTTATATTGTATTTCCCCAATAACATTCTGTTTATTTTTAAACCTTTTCACTCATAGCTTACAAGTGGAGAAACATTGCTCATCAAAATTACCTGCAATAAAATATCTGATTGTTCTGGGATCTACATGAACTTGAGCCAATGTAAATTTTCCATTATATACTTTTAGAAATTAAAATCTGTTCTTTTTATGGTCATAGTGTGCTCGGAAGAAATTTTACTAATGCAAAAATTGCATTAAAAGTACAGAACACAACATGCTCAAGTACTTCTTTGCAGCAAAAGAATAAGCCCTAATGGCTGATGGGTGCAGTTAGGAGGCAGATTTTTTTGTTTATAATTTCATATTTCCTTTATTTTTAATATCTTTTTTTCATTGCTGACCTTTTTCTAAGATGCCCTAAGTGCTCTCTCCAGGTGTCATAAAAAACAGTGGAAGTAATCCAAGCTATGTGTTATTCATACCATTAGGGTACAGGAATCTAAGGACCAAGTAAACTTTCTTACAGAAGGAACTTCAATACACAAATCCCAAGATAGGTGTATTGAAACTGAAAAAGGAAGAAAAGTGTCAAGAGTGGAATTCACTTGGGAAAGGGATGAAAGGAAATATGCCTCGGAAAATGATGATATGGTAAAGAGGTATACAGAAGTATCTGCACATAGCCATTAGAAAGCCTTATTATTAAATCTATTCAGTTTCCCAGCTGATTAGGCCTCCTTTAATTCCCTTTTGTGTTTTCAGGTTCATTGCTGTCTTGCACATCTCATTTCCACTGCAGCAAATGTGGCTGTTTTCCAGCAGATTGCAACAGGCTTGCTGTCCAATTCATCTGTTGTTTACAGTAGAGTCCCTTGCTAATTTAAACCGAGCATCTTCAAATACTGTGTAAAAGTGACTTGGATATTATATGGTCAATGACAAATATAAGTGTGTTGAGCAATGCCTTCGCCACTGTGTTGATATTAGACTTTATTTCCCTGGGGAGGAAGTACTGGTCTGTAAGCAGGAATTAATATCTATGCTTTATAAAAAGTTTCACTAGATACTTTTCTTCCATTTAAATAATCCCCCAGAGACATATTTTACTTTGCTCTGCTTTTCAACAACTTGAAATACATCAAAATATAGAGGATTGGAAAAAAATTTGAAGAAACGTTCTTTTTTTTCTCCACTGGAAATTGCTGATTTTTTGAAACTGAAACATTTTAAAAGAAGAAAATTTGTTTTAAAATATGCTGGAATTATGGTGCTGCCATTCCTGTGTCATACTGGATGCTCTAGAGTAATCTCTTTATCAAGATAATATTTGATTATGCAGCAGAGACCCCTGAATTTTGGTGTATTCACACCAAATGAAGTCTCTGTAGCACCTTAAAGGTCTTCACCCATCTAGGGTAACAGGCCTAGGTGGGGTACAATGCACCTGAGTAAAGAACATCTAGTGTGCCCTCTCCATGCAGTCTGCATGATAAAATTGACTTGCTATCAAGATCATTACTTAAAAAAAAACTAAGGCAAAATAAGTTGTTTAAAAAACAACAATGGCTCATTGACACCATCCTAGGATAAGGATTACTATCATAGAATCATAGAATCTTCAAGGTTGGAAGGGACCTCTAGAGATCATCTAGTCCAGCCTTCCCGCTCCAGCAGGCACCTAGAGCAGGTGGCACAGTGCAGCATCCAGGCGGGTTTTGAAGACCTCCAGAGAAGGAGACTCCACAACCTCCCTGGGCAGCCTGTTCCACTGCTCTGTCACCCTCACTGTAAAGAAAGTGGGGCAGAGAAGATAATTGAAGGATTTCAGAGCACAATGTGTTCAAAATCAGTTCAACATTTACATATATCATTAAAAATATTCTTTTTTCTTCTGGATACAGTAGTTGTTAGGATCAGAGCTAACTCTAATGATTATACAACCAAATAAACTCTATGCTGTTTTTCTCTTTGTTTAAAAATCTCTAATTCTATTGTTTTGCTAGTTTATGACTTTCCTTTAACATGGAAAGTTTCTCAAACTCCCTAATAATGAATCCAAGGAAAGGAGGAAACTACCCCAATCTGTGAGTTTAGCTAAATTTAGTTAGAGTTACTGACATGGTAATTTGTATTGTTACCCATCATCCTCTTCCCATCCCATTTTCTCCTCTTTATAAAGCGTTTCCATTTGAAATTGCCATGACCTATATATGTGTATCATTTTGTCCCTGTGGCTAGCACTTGGTTCAAGCAATAGAATTACTATGAAATTCCTGCAATTACTATTTCACTCTTATCTAGTGGAATATAGAAGCACTTTCAGGGCCGTTTTAAAAAAAGTTTGTCATTGAATGTATTAGTTTTGATGATATCTCATGACTGCTTATCTATAATGACTTACAAATTGACAACTTAAATTATCCATCCTTTCTTCAGCATTATGTATCTTCAATGTGCAGCTAGCTCTCATGGGTAAAAGCAGAGAAATCAAAGAAGAAACACTTGCAGAAGATGAAAGAAGTGAGAGAATACTGATCCTTGCAGATGCCTGACTCCCTACGTGGATTAAGAAGGGAGCATGATTTAGAATGGGGTCTACTGGAGTTGGGGTCAGCAAAACACTCACAGATTCTTCATCATTTGAATGGAGTTTAAATTTCCTCAGTTCAGATGTTTTGTCTCCAAAATATAAAAGACAACATTACAGATAAAAATAAGTGCCAGGGAAAGTACCTATTATCTGGATTTTAAAGGTTCATTATCTCTGGTATGAACACTTGGCAAAGATGGGCCACTTGGAATTCACCCAAATGCCCTACCAAATTCGCTAACAAAAGTAAAAAAGTCCAGAGACTTTTCTACTTTAGCTACTGTAGCTGCTTGCTATGTTTGTTAGTAATTTAATTTCAACTTTGTGGATTGAGTCCATAAGTTGATACTAGTCCTCAGTGTCTGAGTGTTATCTTGTCATGCCCTTGAAAAGAGGCTAATTTTAAACCACACTGTGATGGTAGTCGAGAACTCGTGAAGAACTGATCCCAGCAGAGGGACAATTTTGAAAGAATAGGCTTGCAAATGGGGAGAATAAGCAGACAGAATCAACCTCTTCAGCCCTCCTTTCCTTCTGTATCTAGCAAGTCTGCTCTGTAATGTAACAAAAGATTATAGCTAAACTGACCTGGCAATAGTAGCAAATCTCAAAGTGATAGATCCAATACCTCTCTATTGCCTCCACAGTATTTTATCGTGTCTTAGCCACATTGTGCATGGTCATCTGGAAACCTACGCTGTTGTACACACAGATGCCCAACACTGTGTCACTGACCACAGCCTTGGAATTAAAAATGTTAGTATTGGAAAGTGCACAATGAGATTATGCTTTCAACTTGTCTACATCCCATTGAAGATGACAAATGTATCATTCACAACTTATGTCTGCAGAAGTTTCACTCCAGTTTTTGCTCTCTGGCAGTTTTGCTCCAGTTTTCCCAAAGCTCTTCATTGGTCCAGGGGTGACATTCTTTTTCCTTCTTATGCAAATGTGGTATTTTCTAATTGGCATTGGAAGTTTACAAATTTCAGATTTTTCCTAGAATGTGCCAAATCAAGATAAATGACTACTTGACTAAGCACCTGACCATTTTGCTACTAGTTCAAGCCAGAAAGTTTGCATTTGGTTCAGTGTTCTTCTTGTTTCAAAGAAACTTAGTTGTAGATTAGGCGCTCTCAGAGGGTTTTAAAAATCTGTTCATCACTAGGTCTAATGAGAAGCAATGGGGTTAATTAACATATGTGAAATAACTTTAGGGCTAAAATGAATGGTTAGGCTCTGACTGTGATTTAAAATTGCCTCCGAAGTTTACATCTACAAAGAATGTGTGAGAAGACAATAATATTGTAAAAATAACTGTTTTCAAAACAGTAATTGTATAAAGGAGGAAAGAACCAATGCCATTAGTAGCCTTAGTAGTTACTAAACACATAGAATGTTCTTTCTAAATGTTTTGCTTTTAATAAAACTGCCCACAAAGGAATAGTTTGTGATCTTAAATGTTCCACTTTAAATGTGGAGTGGAAGAAAAACTGTAAGCATGGAAGGAAAACTCTCCTTCTTTTGTTTGCAAACTTTTCTTATAAAATAGAATGTATTTTCTTCTTCAGAGATTTTGCTCTTCCAGACTATGTTTTTTTTTTTGTTTTGCTTTGAGGGTTTTATGCCTAATAAGAATTGCTACTGAAGTGCAGTTACCAAATAGGAATAATACATGAGAGCTCTCAGACTCATCTCCAGTCAAGCTGTGGGCAGCAAAAAATGTACAATCTGTCTGCAAGGCAAAGTAATATCTCAAAATGCTAAAGAAACTCCATGCTTACTGGTTCAGAGCAACTACCCACTTTCAATTAGAACTGGATAGGGCTTTTTTTTTTTTTTTTTTTTTTTCCTACCAGTACTGATCCATCAAATCTAAATCATTTGAGGAAAACTTTCTTTAGAAAGGAAAATTGAAGAAAAGCTCCTTAGACACAGAAAATAATTTTTTAAGTTTATGGTAAAGTGAGAAAAATGAAAAAAAAATAAAAATGAAAAAGAGAGAGAGGAAAGAGAGAATGGATAATGACTGACCTAGGACTAGGTTATTTACCCACTCTCCCCAGGGAATAATAAAGCTGGAAATCCTGGGAAGGTTTTCATGAGAGCAAATCATATCTTCTGGTTATGCTAATTTTCACATCTTTATTTTATTTTATTTTATTTTATTTTATTTTATTTTATTTTATTTTATTTTATTTTATTTTATTTTATTTTATTTCTAATCAGTGTTTCCTAACACTGAGAATATATGGCCTTTCCTCTGTCTATACCTGAGAGCAAGATGACAATAGTATAACTAGATACACTCCACAGGTCACAGTGTGTGGAAATGCAGTCACAATGTTAATTAAAGAATCCTTTTTCCTCATGTTCTGTGATATGAGGTCCATCTGTAAAGGCTTAGAGATATCCTTTCACAGAATCCATCATCTGTATCTGAGTTTATGTTTAAACACTCTATAGGAATCAGAGAAAACTCATCCAGGGTAGATATTATCCCTTTTATACATACTTAAATATTTGTATTCCAAAAGTTCCCTTTCTTCATTGTCTATAAAGTGAATGTAGACAACTTGCTCAAATGTATCTGCATTTGATCAGATACAACTCCAAACTGTTATTAGAACTTGAAAAGGGAGGACTAAAGATGATTGAGCAAGGCAGTGTACTATAGAGGGAAGAACCACGCAATGTGGATAAAGCTGATCATATTAGAATCAGCTTAAAGTACTGTACGTGTAATGTTCATATTTATGTTTAGTTAGATAAATATCTGCCTAAGATATCGCATGGGGCCCAAGTAAGAGTTCAGGTTCAGTTCTTCAGTGAAAAAGGGTATTTTAAGGTTTATCTACAGGTGTTGAGGGAGCAGACTAATACCACTTTATGGCTACTCCATATCACCTTTGAAAAACTGTAGCTAGTGGGAGCTCCTTGTAAAAGGGCTAACTCTCTGACCATTTTTAGGAAATGCAAGAAATACAGGAAAATCTGGACTGATCAACCTTCTCTTACCTTGGGAAGATTATGGTGCAATGGAAGCCATTTCTGGAGACATAAAAGCCCCCCAAAATTATGTGAAACAGAACAAATATACCAAGGACAAATCATATCTAACCAACACAATTGTCTTCCAAAATGAAATTAATAGCACTGTGGACTGCTTTTTATCTTGATTTTAGTATTCTTTCGAAAGTCTCCTTTGAAGTCAAACTGGGGAACTGCAAATCAGATGGATGGACTACCAGAATGGATTACCACTAATAGTAGAAAGACTGGCTCGACCATTTTCTTGAAATCAAACAGGCTAACTCAGTTAAGTGGTATTCCCTGAGTTTAATATCAGAGCCTATACTGTTCAATATCTCTACCAGTGATACAGATGAGATAACATACACCCTCAATAGGTTTACAGATGACACCTAACAGAGGGAAGCTGGTGTTAGGATGACAGGACTAGGTCAACAGAAACCTCATGGGGTTTCACAAAGAAACGTGCGTGGGATTGAATACTTATGCATAGCATGATATGGCTAGATAGAACAACTACAGCAAAGGACTAGTGGTCAACAAGTTGAACATGAGTTAACAAGTTGAACATGGATGTGATAAAGTCTAATTAGTAAAAGTGGAGTCAGCAGAACATGAAATATTGTATACAAGATACATAACCAAGATAAAGAGAGTCCAGCAGACTGTCACTATTTAGGAGACTGGAGCATACAAAGTACATGATGATGGAAAGCAATTTTTACCATGTGAGTGGTCAAGCAGATTGGACATGTTGCCTAAGAGGGCTATGAAATCTCCGTCTCTGAAGATTAAACTTCATGAGCTACATGATGTAACTGCTCATTGGATAGTCATGCTTTGATCAAGAGGTTGAATTAGATGACCTCCTGAGTCTTCCAATCCACCATCCTATTTTTGATAATTCTGTAAATTAGTACTCTGATCCTTAGAAAAGTTGCAGATATAGTAATTACATATGTAACAATGAGATAGCCACTGTACAGATAATTAAAATAATTATAATAATCATAGGCCTATTTATCAAAGTACAGAAGTAACTGCCTCCTGCAAATGTACCTAAAAGTAAAAACAAGTCATAATGAGAATCTATATGATATTTTACTCTCTCCTTCGCCCTCTCAGTATATAGCATAATTCAATCCAGGTTGCTTTTGACAGCAACCTTTAAGGTTGTGATTCTTTAGAGGAATTAACTTTGAAAAAATAATTTCATTCTCCAGATATCTTTGCTTCAAGCATTTGCCATCATTTAGAAAAGTAGCTGAAATGTTACCAGAGAATGAGGACCATAACAGGCTGAATGAATCCTAAATTTGTTCTGAGTCTGTGCTTATCTCATCATATTGAGAATGGTAGATCTTTTTTAGACTCCATGGCTATATTCAACATTTATCCATTAATATAGGAACAACTCAATTTGTGGCTCTGTAGGGATTAGACTACAGCTCTACTATCCACAATTTAATTGCTACCATATATCATAGAGATCTAATTCCCAGGTTGAGTAGGATGTAAATGGCAGCAGCTTACAGATATTTTTTTTTTTAATTGAAATCTTTGTGGTTTAATACTCTTCCCAAACCCATTTGTATTGTGCATCCTGCAATTTTCCTATAATTCACACCTGGCCTCCTACAAATTAATGCTGCTGACTGTTTTGTGGTTACATTACTTGATGTCTTGATATATCATTAACATGAAAGGGAGTTATTTGCCAGCTAGAATTTGTTTGCATTATCAGAGCCTCATTATTCCAGAAGAGACTTTTTAGGCTCGGAATGTTCTGTACTTTGTGCTCTCAGTGGTCTTCAAATGTTACTTATTCTGTTAATTGTCTTATATCTGTTTCAGAAAAGATTGCTGGAACTAACTGAAGTAATTCAGTTAATAATTCAGTTAGTAAACATATAATTTAATCTTTTGTACACAAAGTCTAGAATTCATTCTTTTTTTTCTTCTTGTTGTTGCTTATTTAGTTTAGGAGAATATTTAAAATAAGCTGTATTCTGTTGTGGAAATAATAGAATTCTCACATTCATCTGGAAACCTGGCTTAGGGCAGATATCTCTAAATGCCATGTAACCATATGATCAGATCATGTAACTGAATGATTCAAGAATGGAAGAATTGCCCCAAACATCCCAAAAGAGGTCTATTTAATGCATCATATATAGGGCTGGGCTGAGCAGGAAGAGGAAAAAATAATTTTAAACTCTGACTTTCTGCCTGAGCTTTATGCATAGCTTGGGACTGATTATTTCAACAGGAACATTGATGGAGATATCAAAATGTAAAGAGCAGAGGTAAATGCAGATATTTTGGGTATGTCTCAAACAGGTTATGAAATCTCATTCTGATGAAAGACTAAGGGGAGTAGAAAGAGGAGTGGAAAGTTGTTGAAAAAATAGGAAAGATGCCCACTTTAAACTGTGATTTTGAATGCCATAGTTCAACATGTCGTAGGCCCAGGACTCTTCAATATTTTCATAGATTAATGAAAATATTTAGATTTAATGATCTAAATGAGGATACTTTTTAAATCTGTAGATGATATAAAGCTGTGAAAAACTGAAAAAAAGATTAGAGCATGGTTTAGAATTCAAAGTAAATTTGCAAAATTATCTGAAACAATGGAGATTAGTTTAAGACAAATTGCAGTGTTCTATATTTAATAGAAATAGTTAACTTCACATTAAAAGATAGTAACAAAAGACAAGGAAGCAATTATATTCAAAAACCATTCTGAAGATTATACTGATCATGCACTAAATATGTCAATGACAACAAGCTCACACATACACACACAAAAATACAAAGCCCTCAGAGTACATACAGAGAAATATTGAGTGTTCTTCAGGAGAGGCATGAAGTATTACTGCTTTTCTATTGCTGTTGCTACTCAGCACTATTAAAGACTCAAGTGCTGTAATCAGTCTGAGGCTCTGATTCCAAGAAAAACAGTAAGAATTAACTGGACTGAACATTCTTCCTGGATTGAATATTCTACCCTAATAACCAGGAGAAATGTAAAGACTGTGAGGAAAGACTGAACAAACTGAATTAAAAAAAAAAATAGAAAAACCAGGAAGATTACAGGTGAACATGACAGAAGTATTAAAAAGTTAAAAGAAGTAAAGACTCTCTCTTGTTCGTAGTGTATATGGCAAAAAGTATCAGGGAAATTAAGTATCATATTTTCCCTGGAAGTATCTTTTGACAGTAACAGTAAAGATGGTTAAACTTCAGTTGCCAAAAGAAGCTAAGGAAACTACAATTTTGAAGCTTTTGATAATAATTACCTAAACGACTTAAATATATCTAAACTTATCTACTGCTATTCCAGAACTGAGCTTTCATTGTAATATTTGGAACTGGATATGGATTCTGATTTCTCCATCAATCTCTTTGGCTAGACGTCAAAATAAAGGTTCTTTTTCTTTCACACACTCTTTTTTTCCGTTTAATTTTTCCTCATGCATTTGCACTGGAAAGTTTGGGTTGGAGCAGAATCAAAAATGGTAATAAATCACAGGAAAGGTAGTTTTTGCTGTAATTAGAGGTTTCCATATAATATCAAACTTGATGAGAGCAGAAAGACCAGACAGAAACTTAATAATAAGCCCATCCTTTTTTTTTTTTTTTTTTTTTTTTGGTTTTTAATAAGCTCTAGACAAACATGAACCTTGAATTGCCCAGGTTTTTAAGCTTTACTCATCTATAGTGATCAAGGTAATAGTTTTTTTTATGTCTGTTTTTATTCAGATTGCGCTTTCAATTCCTTAGCAATGCCCCAAACATATTAGGAGGGGATTTGGGAATGGTCTATAACTAACATTATTATATGTGTTATTAGTTGTTATTAGTAAGAGACCATTTTTACTACAGGGCTTTTTAAGTCTTCTGCTAATAAGCACAACCACATTAAACACAGTTCATTTTCTGGCAAACAGAAACCTGAGGATAGAAAAAAGGCAGGAATTACCAAACTGAAGAGAAAGTATTGTTTAAGGTCCACTTGAAAATAAAAGGTAGGTTCATGAGAGACAACGAAGTACCTCCAGAGAACAGCTGAACTGCTTCAAATCCAAATTAAACTTCCCAGCAATTCTGTCAGGATCTTTTCCTTCTGGTTTGTTCCTATATTTTCTTTCTGTTGTTTTCTAACAGCTCAGGAAAATAAGGAGTCATATTTGTAACAATTTCCTTGAGAGAGAAAGAGACATCTGAACTACCCACACTTCCCGGTGCTCCTTGAATGCAAGACCTCCTCTTGGGAAGCCTCATTATGATTTTATTTTGGACTCTGGAAGAAGAACGCTTGTGCCAGGAAATATCAATCAGATATAAATAGACTCTAACTTTTGTTTTAAGTGATGACATGTTTTCAGCCAATGGGACTTTTTTTTTACTCCATCACACTCTCATCTTCCTTCCATATGAAATCTCACAGCTTCTCTTCTACCTTTTCATGGATATCTTCACATTACAAAGAAGGGGATGAAGAAATCTTAGAAACAGATAAGCACTGAAGACATATAAGTCATTTACTGCTCAGGTCATAGAGCATCCTAGGTAGGTAAAGCTCCATTCTGGATATGTTCGTTCCTCTTCACTTCTCATATCTAAGCATTGGAAGTAGGCACTGTGCCTACTATATAGTGGGAAAAGGCTGCATGTTAATCTGAATATTTGAAAGAATCTAAAATCTCCAGGTAGTTTTAGGTATCTTCAGTTTAGCTTATGTACAAACAGACTGATTGTACTGAATACACACCACGTGCAGTCATGTTCCAGAACATGATGGTATATGGACGTCCTTTAATGCTTTTGAAATTTACTAGGCTTGAACATCTAGTAAAGTTGATCACTATTACCTTAGCCAAAAAAAAAAAAATAGAGGATCATTTGCTACTCATAGTCTCTAAATCTCTGGAAAAAAATATTTGTATAATGTTTTGTAACTCCTATTTCTTTTCATTTTTCCTCTGTTCAATAGTTCACAGACCAACGCATCTGTTCCTGACTATATCTCAAGCATTGCAAAATAATGAATAATAATAGATGAAGTCTCAGAATTTTTGGAAGAAAATCAAATTCTGTAACTTAGGTAGGGAAGCAAAAGTGGAATGCTGTTTCATATGATTCTAACCAGTAGTATGGCTCCAATTCCTTGCCATATACAGCATGGGGAATCTTCTTTTTGTACATATTTTTCTGTACCCTATTGCATCAATTGCCCATGTTTTCACATACTTCATATTTCAGACAGTAAAACCTACTTTAACATTCACTACTCTGACACTTTTTCCTGGCTTGATTAAGTATATAAGTTATCCCTCTAAGAGAGTCGCACAATTAGTCTTGCAGGCACAAAGTTAAGTTGCAAATTCTGCAATACTGAGTTTGCTGCTTATTGACATTTCCTGCGACAGAAGGATATTTTTCCCTTTGTAATACTTGAACTTGAATTATAACATATTCTGAGGAAAATAATTTGGAATCTGTTCAAAATTAAGCTTTTTAAAAATAGAAGGTAAATTTATTAATTGCTTTGTATTCTTTTCAAAAATTAGAACTTGTACAAACAACTACGCTTTATTCTCTTTTGTTAGCCAGGCTTTCTGTGGGCAGAAATCCTCTTTACATTTCATGTTCACTCCTTTATCCACAGATCCTAGAGTGCTTTCATGGTGTGTCTGGCTTTTCTTTACATGAAAGGTCTGTGATTTGGTATCTTATTGCAAAATGTGCAATGAATATCTAACATTTGGAAGTGGTGTTTTACACATATTTAGTAATAATTATATATACCAACACTGCTGTCAAATTGTTTTCAAAATGGGACCCCAAAGGTGTTGGTTGGAGTAATGTGCATTATCACAGTATACCTAAAGCACAGTATGCAAATAGGGGATTGAAAAATCCTAGAATAAGGACATATATACCTGCAAGGCAACATAAAACACAAGAAATTCAAAGCACAGGAAGTCAAGCATGAAATCTTAGCCCTATTGAAGTAAACTAAAAAGCTGAAATTAATTTTAGGGGTACCAGACTTGTACTCCAGGCACAGATGGAAAAAAAAAAGAGAGCTTTCAATCAATCTCCCTAAAGCCATTTGTGTAGGTGACACTGTTTGTTCACAGTGCCAACTAATTTTTCTTTATTAAAACTAATGATCCATAATTGCTTCTGAAGCAGCAGACCATAATATGGGTTGGAGTGAACAAATCTGAAAATGACTGGAGCAGATTTGTATTCACATTTCTCAGATAAGTACTTCTCTAGATGCCATTATTCTAGAAATATTTCCATGTTAAAAATTAATTTTGTCTAGTTATACAAAAAGCTCAAGTAGTTTGCTAATGCCTCAAACAGCTCATACTCATTGTGTCTATACAGTAGGATTTTGGAGCTTTTCCATATTCCAGGATCTTAGAACATTCCCTTAAAGCATCCTCATTCCCTATTGAAGAGCACTAGCTTCCATCAGTTTCCAGAACTTCTGGCCACCTCCTAATCTGAATCACAAAGGAAAAGTACACAATTTTAAAAAGTAGTACCAAAATCCAGGGACTCTGACTAGACATTTCCTGTGATACTTCTGTGAATGAAAATCAGTATTTTCATAACAAATTCCAGAGATATATCAAAAGATGTTGAGAATATAAAAAACAAAATACAAACAAAATGCAAACGTTTCTTTCCCTCCATCAGATTTCAGTGTATTTTTGGTTGATGGCGGTGGTCATCTTCCTAAAAGAGAAGTTATTGCCTGGTTCAGGTTGCACTATTCCTATCATATGTGACATGTCAACTGGAAAGTCTGCTATCAGCACATAATACTAACACTGATAATAATTATAGGAATGTACTCTGTCCAAATCTTATTGATGTCAATGCTAATCTTCCAGTCCATTCTAATGAGCCTTGACTAAGGTCCGTAGACATCATAGGAAAATATGTATATTTTGTTTTCTTTAATTATAGTTACTTTTATACACAAAATATATATTTACTGTTGTGATTACTTGATCAAAATGCACAGATATAATTTTTATGTGAGCAAAGGTTCACAGCGTAGTAAATTGTTCTAGTACCTTTGTTCCCTGTTTCAGCATTGTTCTGAATTCAGGACACAGAAAACAAGCATTCATTACATTTTAAGCGATAATTGCTACCAAATAATTTACAGGTGCAAAATGCTACACTGAGCGCAGAGACTATAGCTACTTACAACCTAGTAAACTTAAACTAAACCGTCTGTGTGCCAAGTATCTTGCATAAGATTAATTGGATAATATCAGGCTGCTCACATTATAAAGATCAAATGCAAGGAGAAAAGCTATAAACTTTAGGTATGTATCAGTGTAGTCTCAACTCAGCAGTTGCTGATTATTTATTGGGCATGTAAACAGATGCGCCTAACCCCATTATGAGAGCTATTCAGAGAAAAAGAGAGAAAAAATCCACGATGCATTGTAGAACAAAAGATAGAGGGTATGCTTTGTAAAATGCTGATAAGCCTTGACTCCCTTCCTAGTCATTGAAGACTACTCAGCACCAGGAAGTCAAGGACATGCACCCGAAAATATTCCAGTGGTATGTCTACTCTTCTTCTATAGAATATGTCTTACCATAACATCATGGGATACAAAATTGGAATAAACTTGTCTAGTTAAAATAAAAATAGCCTTTCTTTTATCCTAGGAATATGTCCTTATTGTAGGATTGCTCATAATTTCTGCTTTCCATTCTACAATGTTTAATTATAGTGGGTGTAATTGTAAGCATTTTGGCAATTTTTTTATTTTGTAAAGAATATTTTTAGATGATCAATGTGAATTTGTTCCTTGATACCAGGCCATGTATAATTTTATCTCACAGTAAGACTGAACATATTCAGGTGCTTCAAAACAGTTTAAAAGTATATAGGAAAGGAAAAGGAGGGGAAAGAGAAGGGGAAGGGAAGGGTAAAGATCAATAGGAACTACCAAATCTGACAACTAAATTCTTCCATCATTTGCACTTTTATTTTGAATGAAGATGGTAACTCTTGTAAGATTTAGTTCAAAACTTCTAAGTCCTTCTAAAGTCATTCAGACTTTTTTTGTCGTTGACTTCAACAGTGACATTTAGTCTCTTATAAAGCAGTTACAACATCAGATTCTTTAAGATTGCCTCAGTGCAAGCCTGAGGTATACCCAATAACAAACCTATATTTGTGGATTAATTTAAGGAAAATATTTTAAACATTATACATGTTGTAACTGATTTCACTAAAACAAAGGAACATTTTCATGAGAAATATTTTTTTATAACTACAGTAAAGTGAACTCAAAGAAAATTCCTCTAATAATGAATTAATTGATCTATCTCAGTATAACCTAAATTAAAATGTAACTCTTGATCTTTAGTAGCAGGAATAACCTAAATTAGAAAATATTACAGTGTAAAGTTTGATTAAAGATAATGTGAAAAAATCATAAGTATAATGCAATTAATAAATGTGAGTCTTTAATAGTTATTATTCCAGAAAGGAAGCATTCACAGCTAAGTGGTAATTTTCCCCAGCTAGGAAAAGTGTTGTTTTTAAGAAATGAAAATTAAAATTTATTCTTAAGATAGTCAACATTCCAAATTTTTTGGAATTACAAAAATTAGGAATTACAAAAAATGAAAATGTGTTTTATTTTTGAGAGTTGAGAATTTGTTATATTGAGAATCATAGAATGTGTAAGGTTGGAAGGGACCTTAGAGGTGATCTACTCCACTCCCCCTGCACATGCAGGGTCACCTAGAGCACATGGCACAGGGCTGCATCCAAGCGGGATTTAAAGATCTCCAAAGAAGGAGACTCCACAACCTCTCTGGGCAGTCTGTTCCAGTTCCAGCCTGTTCCTCACCCCCACAGTGAGGAAATGCTTCCTTAAGTTCCTGTGGAAGTTTTGGTGCCTCAGCTTGCAGCCATTTCCTCTAGTCCTATCGCTGTCCACCATTGAAAAGAGGCCAATCCCATCCTCCTCACTGCCTCCCTTGAGGTATTTATAGACACTAAGACTGAGTTGTAAAAAATTGCGACATTCTAGCTGTGAGTTCTTACTTTACACAAGGGAATCATTTTGCTTGGAGAATAAAGACACTTGCCTTTGCTTTTGATGACATGGGTTATGTCTTCATTAATAATATAAAATCATAGACTAATAACAGCTGTGGGCAGTTTCAGATTTTAACATGGTACCTGAATGGTTTTGTAGAAGTTTCACCAAATCATACGTTGCTTAGTAACCACGCATTTTTGAACAAATTTCTTCTAATTAAAACATTAGAAGTATTGTATATGGTCTGTAAAACTCTCTAATTATTTTGCATAATTTCTTTCCTTTCTTCTGTAAGTTTTACAAGACAATTACTCAGGTCTTGTGGAGAAATCTTGATGTCTCACCAGAAATAGTCTTAAAAGCTGATATCTGGGAATAAATAGGAAGAACAGGCTAATCATAGGCATCATTAAAATATTTTTCATTAATGTTTTCTCTTTGGTTTCAGTACAATGAAGTGTTGATATACATCCAGCAGTGTTTAGTATTTTTTGCAATATATGCAACCAAGCATTCAAAATAGGTGAAAAAAAAGGATCATAAGAATCATGCTTTATATAAAATGTTTGTACAAACAAATAGTGCTCCTGGAAATTCTATTTATCACGGGAGAAGGCAAATTCCTTTCCCATGTCATGATAATCCAAGATTTCACTGGATTTATCAAACTATTGTTGAACTAAGTGAATATTAATTTGAGGCAACTGTATTCTCTTCCAGAAATGGTTTCATTTTATGCTTAACTTCACATTAAATAGATGCAAGTTATGAGAAATAATTCTATACAATTCTTAACCACCTTTATGAAACATGAAATAAAATGATCTTGAAATAAAATAATCTTCACATCAGTCCTCTTTTTGATATATGTCTTGTCCAGCATGTTGAAAAGAGGTCAAAGAAAGAATTTCAAATGAATTGATAATTTCAAAGACTTAAAAACTCACCATCATCTAGGTATGATTTCTTGACAACAGACTGGCTGAAGCTGACAGCTGAACAAATCACTGAGTAAGATGGTACTAACTACACTCCCACTTTCTTTCCCAATGATGTATTCTTGAACTATCTTGGTGGCAGTACGAGGTGCTTTGCTTAAGGGCAGATTCAATCTTAGCTGTGTTTAGATTGTCATGAACTGATTCCTGAAGTATGCTGAGGGGAAAATCTTTTCACAAAGAAGACCATCTCTGGAATAGATATTGTTTCTCCCAACTTATAGCAACTATTAGAATAGTTGCAATGATCAAACGAGGTCGGGGAAAAAATAAATAAAAAGAGCAATAATAGCAAGGTTGCCACCGATATGGTAGAAACACAAATCTTGGTTGTTTCTCAAACAAAGATTCTGATCAAATTTTTTTTTCTATCAGGAACATCTGCCTACCCTCATTTGTCCCCAAAGCTTTAGCTTTTTCTCCTTTTCTTGTTGTTCTTGTTAATCTCAATTTTCCTTGAAAATCTTGATGTTGTCTACGACACAGGTACATCTCTTAAAGATTATTTTTCTCCAGAATTCTGGGTACATTCTGTAGGTGCTGGCAAACTGCATAAGGGATTAGAAGAAAATGAAGACAAATCAGTTATTTTCCAAAGTCATCCTGGACAACACAGTTTTTTCACTGCTTCCTGAAATAGACTAAATTTATAATGGTCAAATTCTGTGCATACAAATTCAAGTCAGGAGATGGACTCTTGTTGAAGTTATTGCAGAATGGTGGCAAGGGAAACTTTAGTCCTATAATCTGGAGAAGTGTTCAAGATGGTGCAAATATTATATTCTGCTTGTTATATCAGCCCCTTAGATACCTCTTCTTTCTCCCTGAAGCAAGGCTTACATACTGTAATATGGCCTTGTATGGATCTTCACACAACGGGTAAACTCTCCTGCTTTGCTATCAGGCTATATGGATATTGCTGACCCTTCATTTACACTTGTTTAGAACTCAAAGGAGGTGAAACTGGCATATGTTATGGAATTAAACAAACACAAATTAAACCTGAAAACTACTTTACTATAATCACTGCTCTTAGCATGGATGGAATGGATTTTCTTTGAATTCCATTTTACCAGACAGTGTGATAAGAAACTAAATTTCCATTCTGATAGCTTTACTCTATCAAGTCCATTCATTAATTTTAATTACTACTTTTGTAAATAATTTATGGTTTTCTGGCTACATGCCAAACTTGTTTGCTCATTCAGCAGGTTGCAAATATGATATTTATATCTCTTCCCTATGGCATAATACTGAGATGAGCTTATTCTGTTAATCTGATCAATTCCATTTAATAGTCACACTTTTATCCCTTGAAGTCACAAACTATTCAGAGCCTTTCATTTCCTTTCTTATAAGACGTATCTAGTAAACACTACAAAATTTTGGTCTATCTTCAGGAGTAAAATATAAGAGTGTAAACTGTGTTTAGGCTCCTTTTAGGTTTTACTCTTGGTATCAAGTAAATCCAAATGCTCTGAATGACCTACATGGTCGCCAAGGAATTTTTTGCAGGAGACAGCACATACATCAAGCGAACCACAAGTATTTAATAGAGTTACCTGTCAGGTTCTCACTATTATTTGGTCAAAGTATCCAGCATAAATCCATAAATCCCAGTTTACATCAACAATTGCCTTCATATTCAAATTCGTAGAAGTAAGAGAAAGGAGTTAATTACTTTGGAAGGAATGGGAATTTCTATCTTCATATTTTTTATAAAAGATTATTTTTATTCATAAAAGAAGTTATTTCAATAAACTCTTACAAAGCTGCTTTCAGATAGTCCTTATTCTCTGCAGGTCTTGCTTCTGTACATCTGGTTCTCTATGGAGTATGATCTGTAAATAAATATGGTGTCAATGGAAGCATGAAAGAGTGAAATTAATTTCACCTGGCAAGAGCCCAGTTAGTGTTCCCTTACAAAGAGCGCAGCCTACATAACGGACAGAAAATGGGTCTCACTAGGCATTCTTTAAAGCAAGATCAAAATTGTTTTAACATTCATTTAAGGCAAAAAGCATTTATAATGGCAATAAGTCTGCAAATGTATCTGCAAATGTAAAAAAAAAAAAGAATATTTAGGAGTTTCTTGCCTCTCTTACTCAGAAAACTTTGTTTTCTCTGTTCCCAAAACGATCTTCTTCTAGTTTATTAAATAATAAAATATATCCTTAGTGATTCCAACACCTGTAGGTGGTTTTGGTGCGCTTTTTTTTTCTAAAAAATAATCCTCAAATATTTGTCTCCAGCCATACTTCTACAGACTCTGTAGTGATCCAGAAGACTGGCAGAACACTGATCCTCTGATCAGTATAATTTACAATTAGAGAGGCCTAAAAGTTCTTGTGGCCATGTAGTCTCAAGAGAAATAGCTCAGCCACATAAGAAAGTGCAATGAAAATGAAGAATATGGCCAAATGTCACACAACTTCTCATTCACCTCTACCTTCTCTAATGAGAAGATTTTCCTTAAAAATAAAATAAAAAGAGAAAAAAAAAACCTTTAGAAAATGACTCAGATTTACATCCGGTTGATTTGACCAAACTACACAGGAAATACTTTGCCATCTCTTTTAACAATAGCAGGAATTAAAAACTTAGGTCTTCACATTTTAGCTACACCCATACATTTGGGATCTTTGTCAGAGTCTACTTCTCATGCCAAAATAGTTTCTTGCGTCTGTATATAAATGTAAAATTTTTGTACAGCCACTTCAAAACTACTAAACATAGAAAAAAAGCACAACAGTAAAAAGTTCTTCAGGAAAGACATGGGCTTTTCAACTAAACTTTGTAAAGTTGGTTTATGAAATGTAAGTGAAATGAAAAACAAACTTTACAATCCAGTGGTGGATACAGAGTTCCAAATGGGTATGAAATGCTTTTTCCAGTAACTGTAGAGTACTTAATTCTTAGCTGCTATTATCATCTTTATTCTCAGATTTCAAGAATGTACAAGAGGGATGTGGAGCTGCTGGAGAGAGTCCAGCGCAGGGCTACCAGGATGATCGGGGCCTGGAACATCTGCC
>JAUBOD010000158.1:595182-624944 GCA_032353885.1 Nothura maculosa
CTTTGGAGATCTTTAAAACCCGCCTGGATGCAGCCCTGAGCCATGTGCTCTAGGTGACCCTGCGTGTGCAGGGGGTTTGGACTAGATGACCTCTCAGGTCCCTTCCAACCTTACACATTCTATGATTCTGTGATTCTATGATTCCTAATTCAGAAATACACTGAAGAGGAAGCTGAAGTTAGCTACAGTCTCCCAACTGAAAACTCATGAGATTTCTGTTCTTTCTGACTTCCTTTAGCTATTGTGGGAATAGATATGCCATTTAAAAAGGCCTCTTCTATTCTGGTTATGATTCTGTCTATAGATCAGATGGGTTCTCTTCAATGCATGGTATTTGCTTGGGAGAAAGGAGAAGAGTAAGAGAAATTAGTCATGGTAGTGAAATGATAGTCTTAGGGGTGTTGTGTATAGCAAATTTTTGGCCTGTTTTGCTAGTTCAAGTAAAAAGTGGAAGAACTGTTCATAACTCAACATAAAAGGGAGATCTAAGAAACTGCAGTCAAATGACGGGATACGAGAACCCACCTAATTGGAATAGACCTGCACCTGTCTTCCCTTCATGTTAATCTGTCTTTCCCTCATCTCACATGGCTTATCTCTCCTGGGAAAATGGAGAAATGAAATTATTTAAGCACAACTCTAAGGTATCATGACCATATAATCCCAGTCTCAAATTTAGATTTTTTTCCCTCTCCTTAACACATTCCCTACTTCATATTCTTGCATCTTTAAAAATTCTGATGGCAAACTGTTTACTGAAAAGGTCATTATTACAGTAGAAATGAAAGGTAGTAAGAATTATCAATAAACTCATTCTAAACTTGTGTGAACACATCTAAAGGACATGTACTTAATACAAATAAACGCAGAAGAGTTGCTGTGTTATTATTCAGCTCTGAGATGTGCACAAACCTTTGAGTTTTGAGAAGCCCGACATATCAAGCCATACTTTGCTGATAATAATAATAATAAAATCATCCATCTCCTTTGAGCATCAAACGTCTTTAATACTACGCAACAGATTTTATTCTTGGGTAAAATACTCAGTGTTTAGTTTTGCTTTATATATACAGCTGCAATAGCAAGACAGACATGAATTTTATTGACTGGTGTATTTTCTGTCATTTCCTGGAGCTATAGATTTGTACTCATGTTTGTATTCAGACCCATTTAAAAATGAAATTTCATTTAAAAAAGACTTCATTCCTGAAGTATGCAATTAATTAATGTATGAACCCAAATACCTTGATCCGGCTAGGACAGCAAAATTTCAAGAATCACTCAACATCTAACAGTAAATGTGTCCCTAAATGTTTTCTTTTTGAAAAATATTTAATACTTAGGATAATATGAAAGTGAACTTCTTTCTTGACTTTTACCCTTTGCTATCAGTTTCATTAATATAGCACTTTTCATTTAATTATTCCACAAGAAAGTAGGGTGTAACTGTAGTAGCTCCACAAAGACAGTGAAATGTTGTCCAGAATATATATTTGTGTATTAGAGTAAATCAACTGATACGCAAGTAAAAACTGAAAGCAAAACATGAAGTTAGATAATAGATGAAATGTAAGAAGTGATAATATAATCAATAAATGAAGCATAAGCTTGCTTTTCAGTTAGAAAAACTCATGACAGATTCTGGATTTTTTTTCCCCAGGTAGAATATTTGGTATTTGTTAAAAAATTTAAGTCAAATACCTTATCAGCCAAATAGTAATCATAAGTAAACCTAGATTATTGTCTAAAGAATGATTAATTAAACTAGGTTAAATTTGTTAAATATTTCCACTCCTCCTTCAAAGAAAAAAAAGACCCAGTATGCTTATTTTCAAAATTGTCAGAATATAATCATTCAATAATTCAGTTTGGAAGGATATTTGAGACTTAATTTAGGTCAATTTGATTTAAAAGAGAGAGCTAAGAAGAAGAAATAAAATGAAGGAAAATATTTAGTTTGTCAACAAAAGTTTGGGTAGTTATTGAATAGTGACATTTTTCTGCTAAGTTAAAAAAAAAACACTTTTCATTTCATATTATTCCAGCCCCTCTATTTTTTGATTAAGCTATTTATTTTCCTCTATCTAATTTTTTTCATCAGTTGAACTACTTCTGAAACTGCGAAAACAAAGTGTGACTGCTGCCTGGTGTTTCACTGCAGACCTACCAAGTCACAGCAAATACATTAGTGTGATGTTCTCTGCATTAAATTATGAAAAAAAAAATGAAATGCTAATTGGCTTATTGTACTGCTTTGGTGAAAGGAATTGCTCCCTTTGATCTGCAGTATAATGAGATTTATTTTGAACATCAAAGTAATCTATAAAAACTGAACAAGGAGATGAGCAGCTACATATTTTCATCTCCTCTGAGGAGCAGGAGTGGGAATCAGCAATGCAAATGCCATAGGATGAAGGGACAGTCTGAAAAGGAAATTGATCCTCGACAAATAGAGCTGAACTTTGGATTTTGTCACAGCAGCAAAATGACCTTGAACCTCATTTTATTCTACATAGCTGCAAGTCTGATTGGGCACCAGTGACTGCCTTGGACTTGATTTGAACCCATGCTGCTGCAATTTGGGATGATAGCTAATCCCTGACCCTAGCTTTTGTGACTACATGTTAGACAATTTCAACAGCTACATCAGGATGTGTGGAAATGATGGACACTGCTCTTTTCAAATCTACATGCTAGGAACTCAGGAGTGGCAACAGGGCAGCTGTATCTCTAACAGTCCTCTCCAGCAGGTACCTCTGATGACTCGGTAGAGTTGTCCTTTCTACAGAGCAACATCACTTACTACTGCAAAAACATCCCTCTTTATGAAGGCTTTCTTCCTAGAAAACTTTACGCGTGAACCATTTTGATTTAAAGGTGGAGAGAGGCTTAAAAGTCAAAATGAGATCGGAGACATATCTTAGCTACTGGTTTCATCTGACATCAGGAGCAAATTCATGGCATTTATTCAATCCACATTTAAAAAACAGCCTAAGAAAGGAGTGACTGAAAAACGTAGAAATTTCTTCATTCCACACCGAAGGATTTATTTTCTGTGAACTCAGACAAATTAGTTTAATTACTTGAAACATCAAAATTTGGAGCTTTTAAGATGTATTTCAAATTTGCATAGTTAGGATATAGTCTTTGTTTCAAACAAAATAGTATAATATGGTACCATTTCATCTAAGAGCTTCTAAAGGAAAGAATGTGCCTTCATTTAGATTGAGAATGTACAAATTAATACTATTTAAACTAATTCATGTACACTGAATTGATTCTTTTTCACATGGTAAAATGGAGAAGGGTGCTATGTAGCTCATCAGAGCTGACAAATTTGCAGATGAGCTTGCCACAAGGGCATGATGTTCACATAGAAATATTCTGTGTTTTCTTCCTCTTAAGCATTATTTTTCAATGGATCCTCTCCTGTTTTCTATAAAACATCAAGTACTCAATAATTTTCACAGATAGATGATGCTGAGTTTGCACTACATGGGCAAATCAAGCTATTCATATGGATTCCTAAAAATAAAATGCTGTGTAGTATGGATGCTTTGGCTTCAGTTTCGGGTTTTTGTTTTTCCTCTTTTTTTAATCATTGTAAAACACCATAGCAAAATAATTTGGGCAGCTAGAAATAGATAGACAAAAGTTTACCACTGAAAAATGTATTTCATTCACAAGAAAAATTTATGGGAATGTGTCACTTTTGATTTTTTTTTATTTCTGAGAATTTCAAAAATTATTTCCTGATGTTCTCAGAATAGAAATATTTTAAAATCTATATGGGCATGACTTTTTTGCTTTATACCATTTTAAACATCAAAATCAAAATTAATTATCACTGGTCTATTTTTAAAATACTTCAATTTCAAATAAACTATCAAGATAATTCCTTTCTTTTTCACTCTATGGAAAAAAACAACAACAAACAAAATCAACTTGTACCAAAAGAGAAAAACAGATTCTATTGCGAGCCTACCAGCTCTATTGCGAGCCCTATAAATGCTAAAATCAAAATGAAATAAAATGCATATGTGAACATCAGGTAGAAGTACTATTGAATTTAGTGTTTTGATATCATTTTGCAAAATTTATCTTTTTTTTTGCTAAGTGAGTAGAATCTGAGTATGTTTGTTTATCTCTTCATGTTCAAATTGTCATTATCTTCATTAGCAGAGAGATCTATTCAAAACTTATTTACTAAGTTGAAAGAAAATTACCTAACTAAACATGTTGAATCATTCATACTCCATAAGTGTTATTTAGAAGAGTGAAAAGTGGAATAGATGCAGCTATCAGGACAGCCTTAATTTCAAAAAATACAACCTTCATTTTCATTATGAAACATTAATTTTGAATGAAATAATAAAGTAATGCTTACGAAAATAAAATAAAGAAAAAAAAAAGATTAGTTCAGAAAAGTTAAGAATAACTATAGTTGTGTTCACTTCAGTAGAACTACTTATACTGATATATTTAAATATCTTACTAAAACAAGAACTTAAAACAAGATCACTCATAGAGTCTCAATTGGAATTATAAATGGATACATCAAAATATAAATTCAATAAGGTCTTGATCATTTCCATAGAAGGACAATGTTATCTCTGTAACATATATTTTTTGTGCTGATATGGAAAAATTTATTTTGCCAAAAATATTCTGTGACTCAAGGCTTTGTCCCAAGTCTCAGAATAGGAACTTATATTAGAATCTCTGCATTGGAATATTAATTTAAATTTCATTGAAGTAACTCATTCCTTATAGAAAGGAATATTAAAACAATGTCAAAATGAGCTTCTGTTCACTGCTTTCAGGTGAAAAAATAGGTAATAGGACAGATTTCATTAAAAAAGTGAGCATATTTTTTTATGGTGAAACTTTGCACAGAAGATTGGTATATAATATTTTTATAGGGAATAGGTATTTATTATAATTAATAATCATTTTAAATTAACTGCTTATGGAGAAGAGTTGATTATGTTTAGATTAAAAATATTGGAGCAGTATGGTCCTGATGATAGAGGAGGGAAATTTACCTCAATGAAGGCTGCACATAGAAAATGGTGCACAATCTGGCCATTCTTTTGTATTATACAGTATTTTAATATCATGATTCCAGCTATGGACTGGAAAGTTGCTAATAGTGGTGTTAATGGAACTTAAGGTGAGAAATGTAAAACAGAAATGCATCCAAATGACATACAGGAAGCACTTTCATTAAAAAATATGAGTAGATGTAAACATATACACAGACAAACATTCATTTTTTCCTTTGAAAACTTTTTTTTTTTACTTACAGTCAGTTTGCAGATCAAACTTAAGTAATTTCAAATTGTGCAGCATGAAATTTTCACTCTGTCACATTCTCCATTCATTCATCTGCCCTCCCCCAACATTTCTTCCAACAGTGGCCTGGAAAACACAGCAAAAGGATTTCACAGGTGATATTTTTAAGGAACCCTTATCATTTTTCCATAACTTTATCAACTTGCTTAATCTCCACACAGAAGGAAAATAAGTATTAAATCCTCCTGCAGGGTCTGAGCCAGTATCCATTGAAGTTCATAACAAAACTCCCACTGACTTCATATCCCTGTAGAAGGAAATCTAGTTTTGGAGGAAATCTTTCTTTTTCTCACTAAAGGAATGGCTCAAAGGAAGTATCTAAAAGGTGTTTGCCCTGGGACAATTCTCTTGGCTCCCCTATAGGCTTATAGGCACTGGGGACAGTTTGTCCTACTCTGAAGAAAAGGCAGTCTTAAAGGTTTAAACTAGCCTTAAACTAGGTTAAACTGATACCTACTTCTTAAATGGCAAATGTTATCAGAGAGAACTTCTGGCTGAAGTCTCATGTTATCAAGTAGTGAGCCAAATTCTCATTGAAATCAGCTCTCATGCATCCCATGGGAGCAGTCCCAGTGCTAACGGCTGTGTCCAGTCAGACCTCCCTCGGGGGACTCACAGAGAGGACCAGCACAAAGAAGAATACCGACTTGGACTAAAATCTGAGATATGTAGGTGCAGAAAGCAGGAACAAGGCAAAAACAAGTGAAAAGAAGGCTTGGCAGGTAGAACAGGGAAGAGTAAAAATTAGTAGGTATTTTGATAGATCTGAAAGAGGAAAAGCAATAGAGAAGTAACTGTATATTGAAAGGGAGTAAACCTTATTATTTACTTATGCAATTAGCTCTGACCTTGCAATTTACTGGGATTTTTTTTTGGATATTCAGAAAGCATTCTCCAATTTCCAATCACTGCAAATGCTTGCAAAGGATTTAGAATCACATAAAATAAAAACTCTCCTTTTTCTTTCTCTCAGTATTAACACTAACTAGAAAAAGTCACATCGAACCTCTCCACAGCAATTTTTTCCCCTTCTGCAGGAGTGTGGCACGCCAGTAGAAATGCATCTCTGCATGGTATGTTGAAATGGACATTTCAGATGTGTGCTAGCTGCCAAGACAAAGATGTCCTCCTAAGTGTTGGGCAAATGTCTGGGAATTACATTTGGCAAAGAGCTGCTGTAATAGAAACACAATCATAATTGAGACATTTAAGCTGCCCCCGTGCAAGAAATCCTCTCTGTACATCTGTGCTTCCTGGAACCTTAAACACTAGGGGCTCCATTTTAATTTGCCTAATACCATGTTCCTGTCAGTAATGATGTCTCCGAATTACCCCGTTAATCTTTGCAATGTCAATTGCACTGAGAGTGGTCATCTCAACTCTATTAGATTTCTCCAGGTAAATTCACTTTGCAGGAAGATCCCACATCAAAAAGACATTACTGTGAGCAGGAATTACACAGTTAGTAAATAGACACTCTCGAGGCAGGTGTCACATCAGCTCTGCACAGCAGTGGTCCTCTGCCCCACATATCCATCCTCTAACCTATGCATCCATGTGGGCAAACCAAGGACCTGTAGGACCAGTCTGCATTACTGAGCAGGCAGACTCGTGTGGAAGCAAATTGTCTTGTGGGGATGAACACAAGCCTCACTTGTCAGCCTGGCTGAACTTGCTGGGCCATGGGATCATCTCCAGTTCCTAAAACTAAGCTTGGCAGATCTAAGAAGACTTCTGCTTTTATGTTAGAAAGCTACAGTTACATGACTACCTTTCAGAAGTCTTGAGGCTACATTTGCTTTTTAGCAATAACCATGAAACTCCCCAACCAAGAAGGTCTACACCATTTCCCTGCTATTGCCTGTAGCTAATACTGAATCTTTGTTTGTTGATGTTATAAAACTGCAGAACACCAGCAACAGGCAAAAGAACTACACAGAAATCACCTGGTTTCATAGAAATTAAACCATCAAATTCCTTGTTCCTTTACAGGCATCAGATAGGGAGTACAAGTTTTAAAATTATATTTTCCAAGCACTATTGTGAGGGGAAAGAAAATAAAGTGAAACTATAATGTCAAGTAAAGTTTGTAACTAAATTAAAAATGTGGTAGACATTGAAAACTACATGTAGCTCATGGAAGTGATAATTAGAAGATGATCTTCTGCAGTGTAATCATCCTTTAATTAAAAAGTTCAGAAAAGGAACAAACACTAAAAAGGAGGCAATTAAATTACTGCAGAAAGCTTGGATTTATACCTGATGCTACAACAGCTCCAAGTGGCTCATCTACCATATTTGGGAGCTGAGATCTGAGACGGAATGGAAAATATATTTTCACTTTAAGTATTTGATATTAATTGCTATTTTCTCCTGTGCAAAGTGTCATGGTTGTGCATCAGGATGCTTCTTTCTAACTGAAGAGAGTTTCAATTTTCTGGTCAAATTCCAAATTGTTTCATTAAATTTTCCTTGAAATATTATGCATACAATACTTCCTTTAATTTTCTCACTAGAGTGTGGCATACTGCTATGTTCCACTAAACTTCTATTATTTTCTATCCAGAGGGTCCATATTTCTGGTGGTAGAGTAAGATCACTATCACCAGGATGTGTTAAAATCAGATATGCATCATCAGCTGTGGTGATAGCATACTTAAAGCAGTCAGAATTTAGTCTAAATTCTAAATTTACTCTGTCCTTTAAAAAAGTATTTTTAACGTTATAGTGCTTTTAAATATATCTCACACAGATAAGAGTGAAAAGATCACTCAACACAAGCCTGTCAGTTTGTTTTCTGTCTTTTTTTTTTTCAGTGACATCTTATAACAAAGCTCTTCTTGTTATACAGGAAAGCTTTCAAGAAATAGAAAATGGAAAAGAGTGGAGGAAATTTACCGGCTGACACTAACCTGGCAAGGAACAAGCATCAACCAGGGAGTAGAAGCATGAGCACTTAGCCTAACAATACCTGTTTGCTGTCAATGACGCATAAAGAAACTGAAATGTTTTTGCACTTGTGTTTACACAGAAACCTTTATATTAATGTAACAAGCTATTCTTCTGCTTTGGTTTCAAAAGATAGGATGGTGCATGGAGACATGATAACTCCATCTCACGTGAACAAGAGGGCAGCAACCTCGGTCCCACTTGCTATGAGGAAGAGAGAGGATGGAGCCCTTGAGGTTATATTGCATTTTTTTCCAATAAACTGAGGAATGAATGCCTAGATATAAACGATTCCATGGGTATTGCTTAGTTTTGTATGCCCAGAATTTTAAGATATTTTTTGTAAGATTCAGTTTCTCCTAGTACTATGTACTTGGAATTACCTTCTAATTTCCCTGTTTCAAGAGCTGACATCTGTCAATAGCTGGGGTTTGTCTGCATTTAAACTGAATAATGCTGGAACTTAGACAATGCATTTGTCTAAATCCTAAGGAAGGTAGTCTGAGAAACTTGGGAAAATAAATGAAAAAATACTGCGTATGTGCCATATATTGGCATTGTTATCTATGTGGCTGATAATACATGTAAAAAGTGATCCTAAATTATTCAGCAATTTCACATAAAAGAAAAATAATCAGAATGTATAAATGAATAAATGAATGAATAAAAAACTGATTTTGTCATGGTTATTGATAGGCAATTGTTCACTAAAATCTATTCTGCAGTGTTCTTCCAAATGCAACAAGATAGCCCTATTCACATCCTCTAAGACCTGCTGCCTTCTTACATATTAGATTTCTCCCAGAAATGAGATGAATAAATAAAAAAACAAGCCCATCTCCTAATCCTTCTATTAGTTTGTAAAAACATGGCTTTATAAAAGTTTTGTCTTCGCAATCCCTCTTCAAAGCCTGTCTGTCCTGGCTGAAAACATCCAGATCCAGACTGTAAAATATTTAGTTATTTTTCACTGAGAGTGGCAGTATTTGCAACTTAGTATTGAGGAGGTAGTAGCTGAAGGCTGTTCCTACTGCAAAGGCTTATAAATGCAACTAGGTTTGCCTACCAAGATATTTTGTATTTCAGAGGGCAGGCAACATTAGTTACAAGACCTACATAAAACGATAAGCTACAACTCCCTATCAAATCACATTTTTTTCCCCCAGAAAACCATGTTTTTCCTTTTTAAAAAAAGCACTGTAAGTGGAAGCCTGGAATAACATTACCCCAGAAATGCTATAATGATACTTGAATACTCATACAACTGATATTATATGATGATTTAAGTTAAGATATAAAATATTAAGTTGTTCTAGGAAACCTTGATTATTATTATTAACTGTTTTCCATTCAGTTATTATTTAGGGTTTATTTCTGGCTACATATTTTTTCATGATTCTCATATCATTATTCTGTTATAAAATGTAAAATCTATTTTATAAAAAGCAGTTATCCCAAAAAAAAGAATAATTAATTAATAAACTAAGATGATAGATGGGCTGATTCTGATTTTGTAAGGTCAGACAATATATTCTTTGATACACAAATAAATCAGATCATAAAGCAGGAATGAAGAACATAAGCTAAACTCATAGAACAGAAAACTCTATTTTGAGAAACAATGAGCATTTAAAATACTCCCAAACCTTGGTAAGCAGTGCTCTGATAAAGTGAGAAAAAGGCTTCCTTACATGCAAAAGCCAGGAACATCAAAAATTAATAGGGAGGTGAGAACTTACACAATCCAGTGTTAAAGCTGGGAAATTCTCTGCTCCTTTTCAATTCTGCCCCACAGATAAATTGGATTTCACCACATCTACTCTCCAGATTATATAAATTACTGATGTTTCACAAGAGAGAGACAGAAGCATAACAAAAACAACAAAAAAAAGAAAAAAAAGAAAAAGACAAAGAAAAAGAAAAAAAAGAAAGAAAGGAAGAAAAATGGAACTTATGAAAGGTAATGCAAATTATTTCAGTTTTGAAAAGAAAACTTAAATATGTAAGTTAATATTTGGAAATTGGATTTGGCAGATAGTGAGTTCTGCATCTTTATAGACAAATGTATGAAAAGATCTAGAAGGTGGAAGGATGGAAGTTATAACTAGACAAATGCACATGAGACATTAGGCATACATTAATAAGCAGAAGAAAAATGAGTCACCAATAAAATTTGAAAAGATTATGGTGCATTCCCTCACACTGAAAACTTCTTAAATAGTTCTATATATTTCTTTTAAAAGCAAATAGCTGTAGCTCAACTTCACCTACTACAGTAGCAACAAATACCAACTTGATCGTGTGTTCCTCGGGTTAAATTTAGGCTAACAAGAAACTACGAGTCCATTACCTCCTTAACTGCTTGTAGTGCTGACAAAGTATTGGATCCCATTCAATTCCATCCAGCCAATTCTAGGCTCTAGAATGCCACCAGTTTTCCAGTCTTCTTAATTAAATTTTGTATCAGTGATCTTGATTAATTCTTAAGAAGCATCTTTCTATTTTTAATGATGTGTGATTATTTTTAAAAAATATTTAATCTCATGTAGTTCTCAATCTTTTCACTTAGCTTTTGTATTATTTTTAGCAAAGAACTCATAATCACTTTCAACAGTAATGATGAAATCATGTCTTAAATCTCTTTACATTCTAGATGGACAGATGATATTAATATTCAGAATATTGTGAATACTGCTTCTATGTTAAAATAAAATTTAAATCCTACCGGATAGATGTTTAATTATCTTTTAGTCTTTTCTCAAAAAAACAGGTATACAATTTTATTCCCACAAAAATTGCTCTATTATTTATGAGGTACTGTTCATAAATTTTTATGTTACTGCCACACTACCAAAGCTGAAACTTTGAAAAGACTCTTACAACCCTATTTATCCATTTTTTCTATTTTATTTTGCTTATGGCAAGCTGAAAGACACTTGAAATTTATCTGTTGAAAAGTATAGGACAACCTCAGCTGAGTGGATAGCTAATGCAAGATAAGATCAAACCAAAGTATTTGGTGCTAATAATGTTTACAGTAATGGCAAGGCACCTTTTAAAATTTTCAAGGGGTAAGCAAGAAGTCATCCAAATAGAAACCAACAAATTGTCATTTGTTTTTCACTTTGTACAGATCAACAATGCAAGTCAGATGTCATCAGTCCAGCTACACAACAGAAAATCGTAGAGCAGAACAGATCACCAACCAGTTCAGAGATAATGGAAGAACACTATAAGGTATTCTCTGACAGGGGAATTAAATAACAAGAGATGGTATCTGGAATAGAAAGGAAATAAAGGAACATACCAGTATAATTAAAAGTTTTTCTAGTAACAGGAAATTAATCTGATTGGTTCTAACTACATGTCAAAACATAGTACTTATAGATTGCTGGGCAAACTTTTTCTGCAGAATTTTAATGTAGCTGAACCTAAAGTTTTTGTGAATGCACAGAGAAACATAGAAACACTGTCCATTATTATGCTACTGCTATTAGCAGTAAGTAAGCAGTAAGCAGTAAGACTCAGTCAAGAAGCATTTGTTATTAATATTTGGAAATATATTTTAGATATTTGGAAAGGCTTATTGTCTGGAATATTTGATATAGCAATAGCGATAAAGCAACTCTAATAATAAATTCCAGGAAATATATATTTTTTAAAAAGAGCATTACAAAAAAAGCATTACTGTGGGCAGTTGGATGTATTCTGTCTGAACGTGGGCATGCTTACATGAAGGAAATTACTTTTTTGATAGCGGCAGTTCTTTTATTGGAATAATATATGCCACAACAGCATTTGATTCATCAGAACTGACCTAGCTTCTTAGCTAGGTGGTGGCATCTATCAGATCTGCTCTCAATGACAGAAACAAAATAGAAACATATGCAGTGTCAAAAACTTTTCTAATTCTTTTTTTCATCTCTGCTGGTGTGCCTGCAGTTTACGAGGTTCACTAACAAATGTAAAAGTTTTTTCTAGAGATTATCAGCTCACTAGGAAGTATTCATAAGAACTAGAGAAAGTTTTGTTGTTCACTGACTTGGTTTTGCTCTGTTATGCCTAAGTAGTCAACCTCCTTTCCTGACTGACTTTTTTATATTCTTATATTCTGAAAGCAAAAGGATAGAAACAGTAGGAGCAATTTACTTTGCTATATTGAAAAAAAAATCCTACTTTTAAAATAATCTTGCTGACAGAGTAGAATGACATTATATCAAATTATATTTAAAATTGCTTTAATCTTTTTTTTCTTTAGATTCTCAAGGAAGTAAATTTACATCTGAGACAACTTTTGAGTTATTCAAATATGTTTCTCAACTGAGATCATATATGTTGGAGTGAAAACAAGTAGTCTGTACAGCTAAATATACAATCCAAGTGAGAATGTAATAAAGAAGTTACTATTTTGAAATTGCCCTTGATGTGGACTGTTAAGTGTCCCAGAGTCCACCTTATGAAATTGTTCTGCCTTTGTTCAGAATTTATTATTTTAGATACTTCATTGTGTTTAGATTATTTTGTTGTCCTTCAGTCTACTAGCATTATAAATGTGAATTACAAGTGACAGATAAGGAGGGGCCAGATAATTCAGCTCACTGGGAAAGATCTCTTATGAGATTATTATGTCAGGTAAAGTCACATCAGCAGTTGTCCATCCAGCCCTCTCGGAAGAAATTTTCTGCTGAGAGCCTGTACTGGGAATACCAGCATGAGAACTAGGTTTCAGAGAAACATCTTTGTGAATTGCCATGTGGTTTACACGGGGTGTACCCTGTGGTATCTTCAGTAGTATCAAGACAGAGGAAATTTTTAGGAAAAAAAATACATTCAACACTTTAAATACTGTAATGCCAAAAATATACAATTTCTCCAATTATACAGCATCCTGAAGTTAGTTGGTAAGTAAGCAAAGGTTTGAAGTATCTAGACTTTGGGTTTAGACAGGTAAATAAATTAACCCTACCTGCTTTCACTGGAGTTTCTCTCTCTCTCTCTCTCTCTCTCTCTCTCCTCACTGCTTTGAAATGGGTATGTTTTTAATTCCAAGGGGTGTTGCAGTGACTTACTTTTTTCCAGTTTACTATTTCCAAATGTAGCCCTGTTTCCTAGAACTGTTATGACTTTTCTTTTCCAGAAAAAAAAAGATCTTATTGTACACAAGTATACCCATACCTACTGTCTTCTCCTTGTAGTCTTGAATAGATGTGTCTTCTAGAAGATTATTATTGCAGTTAAAAGGATTATAAATTTCATAAATTCTGATTATGCACTTGTATTTCTTTTTATTGATCCTTTAGGGGAGAGTAATTTAATAATCTAGATGAGGCTGTATCTGCATTTGTTGGGAAAATTTGTTCAGAGTTATGAAAATGACATTGTGAAATGGCTTGACTGGGTTTTTGCCAATGCACTTCCCATCAGGATATAAGCAGCAGGCTAACACAGACTTCTGCAATGTCAAAAATAACGGGTAACTGTGCTGCACATTTTTGCCTTTTAAAAATCTGCCAATATGCAGTAATCTTGTTTTCTAATGTTATCATAATTATACATTACAGCAATAATACTTCAAGGTTTTAATTATTAAAGAAAAGAGCTTAGCATCCATGGTATATTGAGTCTATAGCTTTGTTTCCTTGCAGGCTATTATGCAGTATATCAAATGAATAGAGATAGTGGCAGGATATGAAAAAGTTTTGGAACTGAGTACCCCTCGGAGAGAGTATATACCAACAAAATCCGCTGCTTGAGCTCCATATCACCTTTAGGACCTTTAGCAAGTCCTTTGAGACTGACCTACAAATACATAGCTGTCAAATCCCAAATTGTGAAATCAGTATTTTGAAAGCCTCAGTCAGGATTCACTGCAACGCTAAAATTTCGAAAGTTGCTTCCAGCTTTCTCTCCAGTCAAGCCTTAGAGCATCTCAGTTCCGCCATGGCTGAGCCACAACAGCCTGTCTTGCTCCCTTCTCCAAGCAAGCAGAAGGCAGCTTGCTCCTATAAAAACAACCTGAAGCAACAACAGGACAGACTGGGACACTGCTTTTCCTATCCAACATAATCCGTCTGGATGACATGAGCTTGGAATTGGGCAAAGGAAGGGAAAGAATCCAGGTATCTATTACCTGCATGAATGATCCAGCAGACAGCTACTGCTCAAGAGACTGAGCAACTGCTTCCTCTGACTGTGCCTATCTGCTCTTTGGGACCGGAAAGGCTCAGGAATCTGGTAAGGAGAGGAAGCTGTGAATCCTATATGCTGAAGTCCACTATGAAGTATAACGTTCACAAGAGAGGCTCATGCTTTACCCTTTGATTCACTGGATTATTAAAACAGAGTTACCCACCAAACGCTCTCTAATTATGCAGCTCTGTTCATGGACTTCTGGGTTGTCCACAGATTTTTTTTCAGTGAAGCATTTCCAGGTTTAAACCATAGGTTGACTGGCTGGTTCAGATCATAATTTTCAGATACTATTTACTAAATTCTGCCTGATTTATCAAATTCCTCTATAATCCTTCAATTTTTACCCCAATATCAATCTGAAATGCAAATCAATTCTGAACTCCTGGATTAGTAAAACACTCTCATTTTTAAATATCTTTAATTCCATTGTATAATGAATCCTTTCTTTGTAAGAACAATTTTCCTTTTATCTTTACATTCCTCTTCCAATGTCTCTCCAGTTAGAATTTTCTTTTAAATATAGCACTTACGGACAAAAAAATAAAAATGGATATATATGTATAAGATGACAGATCATACCTAGATATTGCCCAGTTCAGGCAATATTTATTTAGAAGAGCAGAGCAAGGCAGCAATTTTATTTTGGGAGAAGTCCACTCCATGTTGCTGCAGGAGGCCTTGATTCTGGCTGTTCTTCCTAAGTGCCAGTTGTTCTGCTCTTACCCTGCATAGATGGACAAAATCCTTACAAATCAAACTAAAAATGAATTTGGTTACAGCTTTCAGACCTGTAATAAACCAGATAGAGATGTATACAAGAAAATCCAGTGGTTTAAGTGTAAGTACACTTAGCCTTGCACTGAATGCAATACTACATGCAGATTGCATTTTCATTCCATGTTTGAATGAGATGTATCTCTTTTACAATGATACGGGGATATTTTTAATGTTTACAATTATATCATGTTTAAGTCTTCAAAACTTTAATTTGGACAAGGAAATCTCAATTCTGGAATCTTGGTGTGAAATATCTAGAAACTGTAACTTTTGATTTTTGTCTTTTTTTTTAAATTGCTCTCTACTGAGATCAAACAGATCCATGAGATAGAGAGGCTATATCAGCAAAGGCTCAATACTGTATTCACACAAACCACGAAGTGAAAATGACCAAAGCACAGAGGTCATGAATAAACAAATAATTGATTTGCCCACTCTCACTGAAAAAATCAGGACCTCAGCTACAGTCAGGGAGAATCCTACCTGTTTATCCACTGTTGGAAAGACATCTCAAATCCCTAAGTCCCCTACATCTTTAAAAAAAAAAAAAAAAAAAAGAAAACTTTTCCCATAGCCATAAACAAACAAATGCCATCTATTTTATAGGTCATCCCACTATAGCCAGTAGGAGATTGAAAAAACAATATGACTCTTCCTCATCTATAATTTCTATTGTAATGTTATAGCTATGTATTACAGTAAATTCACAAATGCAGAGATACCGGTATGCAAGTCCCTTGATAACATGCACATCATTCCAATAACTGCTAATGAAAGCTGCTTCCTGCACCCTGAGCTGAAAGAACAAAACACTCTTCTGATTCCGAAAGACTTAAGTGTACAATAAACCATGAGATATTCACACGCACAAGCAGGTTCGACTTTGCTGGGTAGCTGATTGTAGTTATTCTTAAACATGGCAGTCAAAGAATTTGTTGATAACTCTGGCTAGCTCCGAGGCAGTGGGCAATTTCACAATAAGAGCGTGATTGCACAGTGCTTTATAAAATTTGCAGTAAACAACTCTGGAATGAGTTTTCCACATTTTTAATACCTCCCTACTAAGCACATTATAAAATCCCATATAATTTAATTTTTCTGAATGGATCATTTATAATTTGAATACAGCACATTGTCTTTTTGTTCTTTATAAAGTAATGCAATCAAATCTAACCACCATCTACAAGGGGTGGTATCGATAATAATATTAGGTCTGTTTTTTTAATTACAATTATTGCATTCAAGCTGAGATCAACAAGTTAACTCTCAACATGTTCCATTATTATTCATAATTTCAGCCTATTGACTGAGCTATAGATCAAGGCAGCAGTTTCTCTCCGGCTAAAAAAGAAGAAAGTCTTACTTATTTCCTTATCATCGATTAAGCCAGAGTGAAATAAATGCTTAACAGCTGCATTGTTCCAATACATGTACATTTTGACCTTCTTGTTAAAATAAACATGTACTCTAGTGCCATTATCAATACTTTAAGAAGCTTCAGGTGTTTGGAGAGAAAGATTGTGCCTTTCTTTCCTAACAAATATATTTTGAACTTTACAAAAGCTGGCTTTGTGCCTGTGTGCATGTGGCTTTATTCATAAAGTATTTAGAAATTCCCATTGGTACACAAGGAGAAGGAAATGCCACCTCCAAGTTTGGACACAATATTTATCCAGTAGTACAAAATTAACTATTAACACCCACACAGGTGCAAACATCTTTAGCATCTCCAGATTTCAAACAATGTGAACGCAATGACCTTCAGTATCTGTCCATATTCTGCCACATGGCAACATCACTAGGACCCAGCACTGCTCTTCAGCAGCTGGGCCCATTGCTTCCTCAAGGGCTTGATGAGAGCAGATGAGATCTCTTCCAGGCAGAGGGACCATTAATGCTAATCCATCTCATGCTGGCAATACGAGGCTGCCCTTGGCTGGGAACAAACAAATTATGTGCAAAGAGTTTGGAAGTCATATATAAACATCTATCATGTACGAAACGGTGTGACTTCCAAAAGGGACTGCGGAGACAGAACTCAGAATACCTAAGGAGAAAGCAAGGAGATAGGCAGCATTATACCCTTCATGATAAGTAGTAATATGCTGACCACTGACCAACACAGTTTTGGGGAAAGAGCAGAGCACACTGAAAGCAGTGGCAGTGTAAACCAGCCTTCGTTCATAGCTGAAATGATTATTCCAGCTAAGCAGAAACGTGTCTCCCTTTCTGTTGAGTTAGGCCAATGCTGTAAGCACACAGGGTAGCTGGAAAATAAGTTGGATAAACGTAGTCAGGGGTCTGTTGCCTTCCCAAGCACTGGATTCAGCCTGCCCCTCCACCCCCTCCTTGCTTCAGTCCTGCCTACTCTGACTTACAGAGACTAAGCAGTGACAAACACATTCAGAAAACAATTAGGAGAAATTCTGCCCCTTAACCTCCACCTCAACCCATTGCAGTAGTTCAGGCACAAAGGCACATCCTCACCAAGGTGTCTTCCTTCTGTGTACAGTCTGTGCTTTACAGACCTTCAGTTCTACAGCACTGCCACTGTTAAGAGGTAATTGTGATTGTTTCCATATTACAGATGGAAAATGATGCACAGCTACTGTGATTGACTTTGCCAAGGTCAGGAAATGATTTAGTGGTGCAGCTCAAAATAGCAAACTCCAAATCCTCTGCTGTAACCATTAGTTTCTGTTTCCTTCATAACGCAATTGCAAAAAAAAAAAAAAAAAAAAAAAAAAAAAAAAAAAAGATGTGAGGAATGTGGAGGAATGTGAGGATAGGGGAAGGGGATACATTGGAACTTTGTAGTCATTACTGATAATATCAGATAAAATACTTATAATCTTCTAAGCTTTTTGGAAAAACTACTATGCTTCTCCAATTGTCATCATCATCTAGCAGTGTTCTGGAATTTAGCAGCATCTCTTACAGAATCTCTTCTGTCACCTTTCTACCAATAAAGCCTTTATTTCTTATTACATTACTTACAATGTGTGTTGCCAACCCACTCAGCATGCTTCTTAATTAATTATAAGTTGTAATATGTTTCTGGCAGCAGAAGCAGAGGCAGAAGCAAAGAACTCTCTTGTTACCAGCAGGAGATTAGCACTCCCCTTCATTAGCAATTGTAAAGAATTACTATTATTATTAATTATGTTTTTTATTACTGTTGTTGTTGTTATTTAACAGTATGTTATATGCACCTACAGATTTGACATGGCAGGGCTTCCTTTTTCCTACTGACTCCTGAGATAAGAGCATTTCAGTGAAGGTTGAAGATCCCTGAATCTAATTCTATCTATTTAGATATTTAAACATACTCTTCATGGGGCTCTCTGAGCATTTAACAAAGGCATACATTTAAAGAGCACTTTATCACATACCAATAGCTCCTTTGCTCTGTCTTTATTTCCAGAAATACTCCCTGTCTTTCACAGAGGAAAACACACACCCCTCCTAATCTTTGTGCTGTACTTGCAAGTTAATTTTATTTGGTGAATCCTAGCAAAGACGCAAGTTTTCACATTTCTTGACAGTATTTTGTCACCTCTGGATCCTGTAAATGGAGAAGTTGGATTTCAGAGCAGCTTTTTGCAACAGGAATAGTTTATCTCCCACCGTCCACCACACACGACTGTCACTGAGGGCAGAGTTAGAAAGACATTTATTTCCCTATCTGGAATTATTTTAAATGCAAATCAGTCCTCTGCTCCATTCACCTGTGCAGTTTTCCAGCTTGAATAAGGAATTGACATGGAGATAGGAAAAAGTAGTTAGGGTGGGGTTATAGCCACCTAAACTCATGCTACCAGTGAAAGAAATGTTTTGAGAGTGCTCCTTCCTTTGATAATATTAGCTTTCCTTGCTTGCTTGAGAAGGTGGAGAAGTATTTAAATATCCACTTTTTTGCTTTCAGTGTATTTCAAGTGTTTTTATGTGCAAAGACAAAAGGAAACCATTTTAGAAGTTCTAAGAAAATTCAGCTAATTTCAGTGTCCAAACTGATGATACCCTATTCTCTGCCTCTCTGCTGTCTGTCCCACCGCTTTTGCTAACATTTACTATCAACACAGTTCACAAATCTAGCACATTTTATAATCCAGATGAGTGACACTATCTTAAATCATCTGATTCCGATCAGTTCAGAAGGAGCTATAAAATCTACCAATTTGCCTCTGCTGAGGTGTTAGCAAGCGACAGCTGAGGAGCAGAACAGACAGCTAAGAATGGCAGCCATTTCCTTTACACTGGTTAAATGTGCCAGCGTGAGTTAGAAACACACAATGCAGATATAAAAATCCCTTTAAAAAACAGAAAGGTTCTGCTGATGCAACTTAGGGAAGAAAAATAGCTTGCCCTCTCACTGGTAGCAGTCACCCACCGTGTATGCAACTGCAATTCACTCCCAGGGCTGATCACAGGCATTTTTGCACTGAGGACAGTCATCAAACAAGTCCTGGAGAGAGAATTGCAACCTTGTGTGCAGTAAGTGGTCATCTATTATTTCGGTGTCACGGATTTCCCAGTGCTCCATTTCAGCTGCCAAATTCCTTTCCTCTCCTCAACAAAGGCAGAACAAGGCCTATTTGTTCAGTATTATATGGCAGTGGATACCACAAGTTTTCACTACAGAGAGATCCCGTTTTCACAAAACTCTCTGCTAAACACTGAACAGGTAGTGTCTGCCCTGAACAGTTCAGAAGTAATGGGCATGTTGACAGACTGGACATAGACCTAAATGGGTTCCTTTGCCTGTATGCAGAGTTGGTTGGACACAAAACACTTCTGACCTGAAAATTTTCTGCCTACACTTACTCATATAAAGAGAAATAGGTACATTCATATCCAGAAACATATCAAGGTAGAATAGGAAAAATCTAGATATGAGTATCTACTGTTTTCATCCATTCTACAGTACGTGATAATAGAAATTTCAAAATTAATTCCCAGTAAACAAAACAAATTACAGATGGAATTATATAGAGAATAACCTCCCCTGGTTTATAATATACTCATAACTGAATATGTTTCTCTGTTTCCTTCCCCCTGTTATACCATGGGAAGTGGAAGTGAAGCAGTCACCTCATCTTCGAGAGACCTAAATTCAACCTGAAATAGATTGTAGTCAAGATTTCTGGTTTTGGATATACAGCCTAGGCTTTTGCAGAAAATGTGTAGGATGGCAGATTTGTTGGTCCCCTTTTACACATTTAAATCATCCATTGTGAACTTTCTAGTGGATGTCACATTTGTTATAATATTTGCCTAATAATGTGTAGAGCCTTGTCTTCCACACAAAGATATGAGATTTTTTGTCTGTTTGTTTGTTTTCTAGGAGCCAGGACATCTGACTAACTCCATGTCACAATATTTTAGGTTCTGAGTTTAGTTTGACTAAACTATCTCTCAACTGGGAGAAGTCACTGTTATTCAAGTCAGAATTTCCGTTATTTCACCCACTGCCACCTCTATTCAGAAGTATAACATCTTACTGTTGCACTTCTGGAATTACACAAAGCAATTACTTTTTCAATAGTATTCTCTTTAAAGCATTTTGAAAATATCAGTTACCAAGATGATAACTCCCATACTGCCTAGAAAATGACTTTTGATCATTAACAAACAGCCTCACAAGCAGCTTACAATTTCTGATATATATTTTCATTATTCCATTGGACAAACTGAAGCACAGAGTATATAGTGTCTAGCCCAAGCGCATATAACATTCAAGGGATCAGCATAACCTATAATTTAAATTTAAGTTTGAGACTTCAGATTTAGCAGTATCTTTTTTCTCTGTTAGCAATTTCATTGATGCAACATGAAAAAATACTATTTATTTCAACCTTAATAAAATAGGTTAGAGAAAACAGAATAGCTTTAACTGTTAAAGTTGGAAATTACAATGTGATTTGTGATGTTTATGGCTACTGGAGCTGTTGTGGCAGTGGTTGGGATCTCCCACTTAAAATCCCCCAAAGGCACCCAGAAAGACAGTGGGAACAATCTGGATTAGGACTAACCACATGTAAGAGAATAAAAATACTGCAGATACACATGTATGTGTACATGTGTTGAAAACAACCACCTAATTTCCTGGTAGCCTTCTCTGAAAATGTCTGATCATATCTTTATTCACAATGTTTTGTTTTGATCATCTATCTTCAGTTCATTTTACAGAGGTGAGCATGAGAGCAAGTGCTGTGCTGCATACATCTGTTTGATATGCAGAAATCTACATTAATAGCAATTTATTGTTTTTTTTCCTATATATAAAGTACTTGGAAAAGTACATCTTGTAAGGCCTGTGATAACAGTGAAGGCATGGTCATTCCATCTCATTATTAGCACTTGTTAAGAGCAGCTCATGCAAAGTAATGGGTCAGTCTAGCGCCCACGAGCCTCACTGAGGATCTAGATATAAGAGGTAGCAACACACTTGAGGGAATTTCTGCAAGAGATGCCACCAGATTTGCAAGGCTGCTCCACAGAAACAGCATGCTCCAAAGATTTAAAACAGTAAAAGAGAAAGAAAAAAAAAGAAAACAGATAAGATTAGCAATGTGGTGATGCATGCATAAAATGGGAGTTGGACTCAATTCTCTGTATTACAGTGTACTATTTCTCTGGTATTTTTAGGCAGACTTTCAAAAGCTGTGTCATCACCCAATGAGCTATAGAATCATTCTTGCTTTTTTACATGGGCAAAATCATATTAACTTTCACATAGCAATGACTCTGAGCAAGCTTGCCACTGAAACAAACTTCACTGAGAAGCTAATCGAGAATGAGGGACTGCTTGTTTTGGTAGCAGGGGCATGTGAGGCATATGACAACTTAAAGTACTTATGGAGTAACTTAAAGTACTCAATACAAAAAGGAGAAGAGTCAGAAAGCCCTTCTTAAAATGTTCAATACAGAGCAGATCATATTGACTATCTCAAATAGGTGATATGCACATGAGCAGAGTTAAAGGTACAACAAGGCAACATTTGAGAAAGAGTAGCAGATAAGCACCTCTTCAACTACTACTAGAACAGGAGAGGTCACCAGGCTGCAGCCTCCTACAAGACACATCCCACTCATCTGGCAGCACCTCAGATTGCTCCCAGACTGGCCTCAGACCACTCATGAGCAAATTGTTCTCTGCCTTAATTTCTTTCCCATCACCCTGCAAAATGGAGGGGTAACACCTGCTCACCACATACTGTGCATTTGCTCTCTTTAAGACTTTATTAATCAGTTAATGGCTACAAAGCATACTGAAGGTGTTAACAAAGATTCACAGCAATTCACAGGTGTAAATTGGTGTTTGCTAATACAATTTTCTCACTGTGCAACACTTTGCTTACCAAAGTCTGCCACCTGACACTATTATAGCTGGTAATTGAGTCAGTCTCACCATGAGTGCTTGAGTCTTTTGGACAGGATTGCTTGGGAGTCTTTTCATGCAGATTTAAGTTATAGCAAATGTTGCTGGTGAGTTTTTTTTTCCTTGTTTATTTTCTAGTTTGTCCTTAAATCATTCAGGAGATTAATTTAGCAGAGTCCAAGTCAACTTTAAACTATGCCAAGTTTAAAAAAAGACCAGCTTAAGCTTTGGAATTTCTAATACTAACTTGCACCTGATATTATGTACCTAAATCAAGATAATATTTTTTCAGAGATTCCTTTTTCTCCTAGCTTTTAATTATGAAGCAAACAAAAAGAGAGTATTGAGGCTATTCCTCTATTATAAAATACTCATATATATTCAGAAATGGATTTATGGACATGTTAGAAAACACAGCTATTCCCTCTATGCTATAATAAAGCATCTGGGTTATTGAATCATCCTAATCTTCCCTGTTATCCTGGCAAAAATATGCTTAATTAATCCCTACAAATAGTAGCTGCTTCATCAGGGGAAAATGTAATCTTAGAATTATCCTGCACTTTTCTGGATAGGGCATTCTCTGAAAAGACTGGATTCAGTAACCAGATATCCCTTGGTATGGAAGATATTTGAACTTAAGTGTACAGATAGGTTCAGGAGCTAGGCATTTTTCATTATCTTAATCTTCATAGTTACTTATCATTTACTCTGCATGTGCTTAGAAAATATCTTCCACATTAGGAATGCACACTTCATGAATATTTTGAGTGTTTATATGGTAGACTATTGAGTTCTGGGTACCTTGACAAAGGGAAATGACAAACATGTTTAAAAAGGTGCTAAAAACTTCAATTAGGTAGGTTAAGTCATTTATATAATGTGAAATGGTTTGTGATAGTGCATGTTTAAGGTGTTGAGGTTCTCATACTCGAGCTCTACTCCTTGTCTCTTGAGCTGATGCACTTTTTTTAAGAGACCTCACTGTGAATCAGAAGCAGTAGTGATCTGGTTCTCTCCTTTAAAAGAATAAAAAAATGTCCTTTTTTTTTTAAAAAAAAAAAAAAAAAAAAAGAAGTCATCTGATTTCAGAGCATTACCCTTCAGGCAGTTGCACTGATACAACTAAGATGCCAAGAATGATCAGACAGTTGCTGGTAAATACTTGTCTTAATGAATGATGGTCTAAATATTCCTGGCGAATTATATTTTATAGAATTTGCATAAGATGACCCAGATGCTCTTTACATACTTGAATAGAAGGAACTAAATCTTGCTTATTCACATATCAAGAAATATTCTAATTATTTATCTATCATTCCCGTGTATAAAGCCATTCATAATAACAGTAATTACCACAATTTTGTTGCAAGTTTCTATTTCAGTGCTCTGCCCTATTCAGTGCTCTTATTAAAGCTCTATCATTCGCATTTTAGGAAAATACTGAAAACTCTAACTACTTACATCTAACTACTTACATTTTAGTCAAATAGATTTCTCTCTTCATCTCCCTTACTTCCCCAAAAAGGATGTATCCAGTCCTTGCTGCTGCAGAAATAACACCCTTGAAAATAAAGGGCTGAATGCACACAGACAGAAAATCTCTATGGTCTGTAGATACAAGGAAGGCAAAGTCTGTAGGTAGAGGTGGCTGCCTCTCTTCAGTTGGTAACGGATAAATTTACAGTCCTGAAACATTTAGAGGTTGGCAATATTATGCTCAAGGAGTCAAAGCCATACCAGTTAGCAGCAGCTCTGAAATTCATAACAAACTCCAAAACGTTGCCTTGCAGGCCTCTCCAGTTACGCCTTGTACAATTCTGCAATACTATTTTATCCTTGATTTCATTCTCAACTTCTCTCGGCATTGTATCATTAATTATTCACAAAATGTTGTGTTTTTTTTTAAATATACTGTCTTTCTGGGCATGATGAATTATACATTTCCTCTAGCAATAAAAATCCCTTACCTTCTCATGATTCTGGGGCCATTAAAAATCGTATGTTCCTGAAGAGATAATGTATTTACATTGTTTTAGTGTGAAAATATCAATTGTACTTCAGGTACACAATGCAATCTGCTGTATATTTTGAAGCCAAAAGACCTTGTTTTCAGGTATTCAGTGCCCATTACAATGATTACCTTCTGTCTCTTTTGTTGTTTATGTTGATTGCTCTCATCTGTCTAAATTGCAGGTGTGACTATAAAATTCCCAGGAAATCCTGTCCAGATATCAGCACAGACTGTTTTTTTTTTTTTAAAAAAAAAACACCTGCCCCAGAAAATCTATCTTGTGATCCAGGTGTATATGCATTCCCTTCAACATGTTCAATGCTCTGGACACCAGTAAAGTCTTAGTGTCTTGATTTAGGGAGTTAACTGTAACTAGCTGTGAAATAGTAACAAGAGGAGCTCAGGTTGTATCTTGAAGGGCAGGAAAAAAAAATCAGAAATTTGAGCCCTTTGTAATCTTCACAGACATACAGCATTGTTCACAAAGATCCACATTGTCCCTCGGTAGTGTCCACTGACAAAATCAAATTTAACACAGTTCTGAAAAGTAACACTCTAAGACTCTGTATCTCCACATAGGCAGCCAAAGCAAAGCAGTTCCCACATGTTTGAAAGCAGGAGTTCCTGCTCTATTCTCTTCCCTATGATAAAGGCTGATTTTTGGAGTTAATCCTCCTCTTTCAAATTAGTCATGGGCATGTCCTATAGTGCCCCCCAACTCCCCCGCTTCCCCTGCAGGCAGCTTATAGATTCAAGAGTTCTCAATTGCCCAGTCCCTCACAGAAAGCTGCTATACGAAGGAGAACTCTCTCACAAATCAATTTTCTCTGGTGGCCTGAAACTTTGTACTATATTTTGTCTTCCTTTATTTTTTTTCCTCTGATCAATGCACTTAAGCAAAATTTAGAGCTGCACACAAAATGTAGAGCTTTTTGTGCCTCAGATCTGTTCTTTTTCTGCAGTTTTGGAAATCATTTGCAAATCTGAGGGACTGGGTAACTGACTAGTCCATTCAGTTGTGCATATCACACTGGGGCAGAGTAGGCGAAATGTGTCATGAGGACATAAAGAGGTCTCTGATCTTAAAAGTCTTCTTTGTCCTCTTTTACTGAAGTAAGCAGAGCTCAGAGAGTGGTGATAAATAGGGCAGAGTCTAGTTGGAGGCCTGTAGCCAGTGGTGTCCCCCGAGGGTCATTGTTCATCAATGACTTTGACTAGGGGACATAGTGCCCCCTAAGTAAGTTTGAGGACAATACCCAGCTAGGGTGGAGTGGCTGACTCTCCAGAGGGCTGTGCTGCCATACAGAGGGACCTGGACAGGCTGGAGAGTTGGGCAGAGAGGAACCTCATGAGGTTCAACAAGGACAAGGAAAAGGCCCTGCACCTGAATAATCTCAGGCATCAGTACAGAACAGGGGCTAACCTGATGGAGAGCAGGTACGCAGAGAGGGACTTGGGAGTCCTGGTTGACAACAAACCTACCATGAATTAGCAATGCCCTCGTGGCCAAGAAGGCGAATGGGATCCTGGCCTGCATGAGGAGGAGTGTTGCCAGCAGGTCAAAGGAGGTGATCCTGCCCCTCTACTCAGCTCTGTTGAGGCCACATCTGGAGTGCTGGGTGCACTTCTGGACTCTCCAGTACAAAAGGGATGTGGAGCTTCTAGAGAGAGTCCAGTGCAGAGTGACAAAGATGATTAAGGGATCGGAGCATTTATTGCATGAGGAAGGGTTGATTAAGCAAGCTTGACCTTTTTAGCCTAGAGAAGACTGAAAGGAGATCTGATCAATATGTTTAAGTACCTGAGGGGAGGAAGAGGCCAAGCTCTTCTCAGCGGTGGCCAGTGATAGGACAAGGTGTAAGTTGAAACATAGGAAATTTCATGTGCATATGAGGAAGAACTTCTTTTCTGTGAGTGTGACAGAGCCCTGGAACAGGCTGCCCAGGGAGGCTGTGGAGTCTCCTCTCTGGAGGTCTTCAAAACCTACCTGGATGCCATGTTGTGCCCCATGCTCTAGTGGTCCCTGCTCCAGTAGGGGGGTTGGACTAGATAATCTCTAGAGGTCTCTTCCAACTTTAACCATTCTGTGAGTCTGTGAAATAGTAGTGCTGGAATGCATGAGGACTCAAAAGTTATTTTTTTCTTGTTGCTTTTTTCTTTTCATTTTCTGTTTGTTTGTTTAGGTGAACGAGGGAGAATGAAATAAGCCAGAGTTATTAGTTATAAAAGAGATTTTGCATTCAAGTCTGTCCTGTCCCATGGAATTCCACACTGGGGCTCTTAGATAAACAGTTACTTGGTAGGGATGCCCTAGTGTGCTCACATCAACATCTAAATGAAACCAATAAGAGTTTTGTTACTGTTATGCTTATTTGCATAATATGCTAATTCATGAATAAAAAATACATAAATGCTCTCTTCTCCCAAAATATACTGTTGCTTTTTACAGCACAATGGGCATCTGATTCAGATTTGACACAAATAAACATCATTTTAGACAAGCAAAACTCACATGATATGCATTATTCAAGTCCAAGAGCTTTTCTATTTATAAGCTGGCCTATACAGTTTCTCAAGTCTTATCCATTTTGGCCCCAACTCGTTTAGACATGCTGCTCCACCGTCACCACATCAGTCTTCTTTGACTTAGCATCCTCTTGCAAATTTGGACCCTTCTGACCAACTCAGCCAATCAGCCTGCATTGCACCTTCAGGTGTGAGAGAAGACAGGATCTGTGGTGATTTTTGTGATGCAAAAGGGATATGTTACAATACAGTCTTTCAGAATAAGGTTCTCATTCATTAGAGAATGAGAACATTTACATTTCTTTGACGCATCTTCTGACGCATTTATCCAGAATTTACTCTTTCTTTTCTCCATCATTTTTATTATTTTTCTAACTTTTTCACTTTACAAATGTTCCTTGGTCACTCATTCAAAGACTGTTGACTGGTAACATCAGCTGGTGAAGTTTCATTGCCAGATGCTTTTGATTCAGCCTAGGACTGAGCAAGGAGGTGCTTGATTTAATGAGAATGACTTCCTTCAGAAAGAGACAGAAGGACAGATTGTAACACCAGGAGGGAAAAGAGCTGTCAGTTATGCTGCAGTAGGTAAATGAAATGTTTTCCTAGTCTGCTCATAGGGCAGCCTGCACTATGGTTCTGGGATGAATGGTGTCTAATTGCAAACAAAATTGTTTGTTCTTATCATGCCCTTAAACTCTCTGCTTTTGGAGTGTCTGTTCCTATGGAGGGTGAGATTCTTATTCCCTAAAATGGTTGCAATAGAAAAACAGAGAAAATTCCCCTATTATGGGTATCAGTATACCTTAATAATTTGGGGAGATATGTTTATGAGTCCTTGTACATACATGTACACACCTGTTTAGATCTGCTTGTATGTGTGTGTGTGTGTTTTCAAGATTCTGGATGACACTGTCTCTTCATGCATGCTTCTATTTTAATACTTAGGAAACATCTATGAAACTTACGAAACTTTTTCAGCCTCTTGGCTTCTTTTCTCAATGTCTTGGAAACTTCTCTCCCATGAGATGAACAACAGCACCACAACTCCTGGTGTGGTGATGGTATGTCTCATAGTATGTCTCATGGTGTTAAGCATGGGGTTAAGGTTTCTCTGTATCATTCCATAAGGTGCCTAAGTCCATCTCCTTCCCTCTTCAAAAACAACAGTAAGTTGGTGTATTTCATAATGCTATGAGTGCTCATTTGACTGCTCTATTACTCAAATTATGGAACCATTTCACATTTCCATTTTCTCTTGATATCTCTTTGAAAAGATTTGCATAAGAATACCTGCAAATAGCAAGTTTCAACAAACATAATACATGGGCAGCCAAATGTCTCCATCCCTAGTTATACATACCATGCAGATAATGAATATAAAAAGTAGTAAGTGCACAGTCATACATGCATACATGTTATCACTGCAACTAGAGCTGCTGCTCAGCTGACAAGCCATTGGACTCTGCCATGTGATTCAGCAGTGGCTCTAGTATACATGATTCTTCTTCACCTTAACTGGACATATCTGTGTGTGCGTACATACATATTACATGTGTATTTGTGCATAAATGTACATAAAATTATATTAAGCAGGTATGTGTTTTTATAGATAGCTAAAATTTACACATTCAAACATTGTATATCTGTAGAGTACATCCATGAGATATATCCAAAGCAAAACAGCTTCCCCTATATTCATGAACAAATGGTATAAACACAGTTGACTATGCAAAGTAGTCCCACAGAATACATATCAATATAACACAAAGGACGAGCATGCTAGAGAAACATCTAATATGAAGGCATAGAATTGTCATTTTTCATAAATTTCTGAAGGACTTATTCTCCTCAGTTCATAGCTCTGGCAAATCAGGCTGCAGCAGCCTTACCTTAAAATCTATTTATTATCTTATGCATATGCTTTTCTTTTAAAAGGTGCTGTGGAGATGATGGGGGCTATTAATGTGTCTTTCTCAGTAAATCCTTTTTAATATTTTTTTCCAGTGCATTTTTGATTGTTTGCTGTTCCTCAAGGGCTAAAATTCAATGGGTAAAAATGTTTTTTAAAAGATGAATCAACTTCTAATGTCAAATTCAATAAGCTCAGCTACCATAGTCACATTGCATTTCTGTAAGGAGGAGAAAAGGCAATGATGCCCCAAATTTCAACTATTTTCAGAGATGCTCTGGGTTGAAAATTAAGAATAAGTTATTGAATAGCTTAGAAACTAAATTGATATTCAGAAAATGAACTCACATAATGATTTTTCCATCCAGTTTATTTATTCTGAATCCAATAGCCATTAATACACTATAAACTCCAGGGAACTGAAGGCACAAATGTAGAATTATTTTTCTTATCCTATTTGCAGGGAAAAGCTGAATTTCAGGCCATGAGAAAGCAGTGTAAATGTAGAGCCGCTTCTTCCCACTAGCACAGAGTATGGCTGCAGGTACCATCCCAAGAGAGGGTACATGAGCAAAAGCACTGATGGGGAGCCCAGTCTTAGTAAGAGGAGGTCCTCCTGGCCTTACTCAGATTTGGCAATCCCACCAGCAGGCTGG
>JAUBOD010000158.1:626161-659202 GCA_032353885.1 Nothura maculosa
GCTCTTACTTTCACATCCTTTATTTATAACCCAATATCTGTAACTTTTTCATGCCTACTGCTCTTTCCCATAATGAACATAGGTACTTAGTGCCCCAAAACAAGATGAGGATTGAATTTGAAAACGGATAACATCATTCAACCATGAGCTCTGTAAAGAAAATATTCTTAACACTACTGGCAACTGAATCGTGCCATCCTCCTTTTTATTATATAAATGAATTTCCATATTTCTATTATCTTGATTCTGATTTGTATTAATGTTAATATATAATTAAGAACAATGAAAAAAATGATGTATTGTGTATCATATCAAAGTGCAGACTAGCCCACCATTTTTCCTCATTTATCCTGCTACTTGTCTAGTATCTGCATCTTGTCTAGTAGGTCTGTATTCATGTATTCATTCTTCAACAAATAAAGTTCTCCAGTGGCAGGATTTCTAAAATGTGGCAAAGTGTTCTCTTCACACTAGAAAGACATCATTTCTTTTTCTTTTTAATGAATAGTAATGTGATAATTGAACTAATGCCTCATTAGGAAAAATCTCCACTAGTCACTTGAGGCATCCCATCACATATCTGCCTTTACTAATTTTCCAGGCTATTGCAGAACTCTGCCCAATCCTCTGCAATTGCTGTTTTTATACCAATAAATCTGAGCTCAGATGATAAAAGCCTCACCTCCCCTTCTACTTCAAATTTTATGTCTTAATAACAGATGTCTTGACAAAGGTTAAGAATTGTACAGAGGAATATCAGATGCTGTCGACAATCAATTAAACACTAGTTCATTATTTAGAAAACACAGACTAAGGCTGAATACTAAATATGAAAAAATCTAGTCATGTAACTAAGTCAGAATTACAATGGCAATAAAAGCACAGTTAAATTCTTATTGATACATGGGCATTTGTAAGATAGCTGCAGCAAATTAATTAGATATGACCTTTTCCTTGCCTAGCCTTTCCTTGTCTTCCCTTTCCCTATATGAGCATGGAAATTAAATAGAAATTAAATAAATAAAAAAGTATACACTACATAAACATTAACTTAAATAACTTTTGCTTACTTTTTAGACTTTTTCATTAAAAATGTGGGAGAACTTCCAGTCTTCAGGATATGTCAGTGGGATGGTCTCTGTGGAAGGAATATACTTCAGACTAATTCTAGTTAAGTCATAAGCAATTGAAAATTTTTAGATAAAATCTCCACCAATCCCATCTTTGTTCAGGAGGCTTCTGTCCCTCAAAACTCTGTTACTCAGCTGAAGGCAATTGAATACCCACCATCTCCACAGAAAAGGTCCATCCCAAGAAGATGCTTGGACCAGAGTGCATGGGAAAACTGTTGTGATTTCTAGCAAATCACCATGTCATGTTTTGTTCTAATGAAACCTCACATTAAGTATCAGACGGAAATGTCTGCTAACAGTTTACAAGTAAAAAAGGTCTTTGCTCACAATAACTATGGCATGCCACAGGTAAATTTACTATATGATAACGCTACAAAGTAGGAAAAGTGAATCTACAAGTTCTGTAAGCCTTTAACTAACTAGCATAAGTAAAAAAGACAGAATTTTCAGTTATGCATAGCAACTCAATAGTCACTTAATCAGTTGCAAGCACAAAACAAAGCTATATTACCAATTATGTTTAACACATTTCCATTTTCAGAGTTGGTTAATTATTAAGGTGCATTAAGATTGCTAGGAGGAAAACAAGATCTTTTTTTTCCCCTTTGTTTCTCCTACGCTAAAAGAAATGACTGACAAGTTTTTCCGAAATACCATTAAATGAAAACAGTGATGGCTCTGTTAAATTTGCTTTTATGAAAATATTCTATAATTGGAATTATATTGCAAAAGATAGATAGGCAGGGAGGGCATGAGATGAAATGGGAGACAAAGAACAAAGGATGACTGAGATGGGTCAAAAATTTGTATTAGTTCCATGCATCTTCTCCTGATTTATTCTTGCACACCCTATTTATAGAATGATTTTCTACTAGAAGTGTTCAATATTATGGCCTAGACTTCCATACCAGTAGCAAGTGGCAAGTTTATTTGAGGTTTTAGTGAAAAGATGGTGAAAAACTTTAAAATAGTTTTGGAAAAGCTTAAAAGGATTAGGCACAGGTTTCCATTAGAATTTTTTTTTTCCATTTATTCTGAGAGTTTATTTGACCTAACCAGAGCCTGCTTTCACTATGCAGGCCTGGTCTTCTTCCAGAAGATGGTATCTTCTCCTCATAAAGGAGAGGTTTCCCATCCCCAGAAAGCTAATGCAGATAAGTGCTCAGGAAAAGGGGATACAATTGATTTACTCAGCGATGCAATTGATTCGTGCAGAATTTGCAACAAATCCCAGAGAGGAATATTAGCCCCTGGGCTTCTGCTGGCTTTATGACCAATAAAGCTGGCCTTGTACCAAACTGACAAGCAAAAGCAAAGACAGAATTTATGAGACCAACAATACAGAGCTATATATACTATATAGATTATGTAATATACACAAGGCAAACCAACAAATATAAAAATAAGTATTCATTTCTTTGTGTTCATTTAAAAAGCAAAAAAAAGGCCAAAATATTTAAATGAAAGTTTTTCAAAGACGATTCATTTTTGAAAATATTTCAAAACGCAGATAAATCAAGTCTCAGCTATAGCAATATATTATAAGTTGGTATGCTGTTTCTTTCTTTGTCAGGTTTTAGTCCCTAGTGGCTCAATGGCTATTTCACTACTTCCCCGTTGAAAGTATTCCACACATTTAAATTCCAATTTTAATAAATTTTCCCTGCCATTTCTCATGTATTTTCCTTCTGTTACATTTACTCAGATGAAAGTGTTCCAATTTCTTGGAACACTTACTATATTCTCCTCTACTAAAAATTAGAGACTAAAAAAACAGCAGAGAAGCATCATCCTTTCCTGCAGCTGTGTTGTAATAACACCAAAGATGTTGATTTTTGTTAATCTTTCTTTAATGGTTCCTTCGGGCTCATAATAATTTTTTATGTCCTTCCGCAAATTTGCTTCTATTTTTCAGTATCATCTGGATATTAGAGGAATGATGGAAATTACTATTAGTATTTTAGAAAGTGAAATAAGTACTACTTCCATTTAGAAATCTATAAATCTGAACAATAAGGCATTTACCATTTAGCTATTGATGTGTAGATTTAGTGCACAATTAAAGCCAATAAAATTTAGAGAAGAATTGGCCCTTAAAATTCAAGTGAGGTAATCAAAGAGAAGACTAACTGAACAAATTCTGAAATATGAAGGGAAGAAAGTACTTGACCCTGAATTCACAAAAGATGTAATGTAGATAGCCTTTGCAGGTGCAAATGCACATATGCAGACATATGTATTTTAAAGGCACTTGAGAAGACATTCGTCCCTGAAATATGCAGCCATATACATACAAAATTGTACTGTATATATGAAAACAGAGACAGTGTTTGTAGACCTATATAAATATTTAGCTTTTAAAAAAAAGCAGAACATCTTAATATTCTGGAACAATAAATGCTTTTAATTATAGTGATTTCTTGAAATTCAGAAAATAAGGAAGGGGCAAAATGAAGAGGAAAGAAAAGAAACACAGTCTATAGAGACAGAGTTGTTTGGGAGTAAAACTTGTGTTTGTCTGTCATAGGAACTAAAATATCTTATGAAACAAATTCTAGGATCAGAGAAGTCCACAAGAATCTTCCTACTTGTTATACCAAGCACTGTATGAACCGCACTCTGGTCACTGAAAAAGTGTTTACAAACACACTGATTAGTTCCAGGAGATACAAAGTTGTGGGATTCCATATGTTTGCTCCTGTGTGAATTCTTGGGTGTCTAATAACACAGCAGATACTATACTGCTGTCTTCCCAACAATAATTTTGGTTTACCATCATGGCACTTGACAGAAAATAGCTTACATTTGAAATTGTCCAGTAGTCTCAGAAGTTATTAAGGCAGGGAACAGTCTGACAGATGGTTACACAGGAGGATGATATCTCTGCTTGGAGACAGAAGAAAAACAAAATCCTTATTACTGACCAGGTGTAAAACAGCAAATATATATATATATACAAAAAAATAGATCTTGGCATATTTATTCAGTCCATCTAAACATTTCAAGATTTAAACAAAATCATACTGAAATTCTACTTTGTAAAGATGTTTACTGCTAGCCTGCATGGCAGACTCACAGAGAAATGAAATCTGCATTATGGCTGAGGTATCCTAGGCTTGTTAGTCAGTGAAGAGAAAACAACTTCTCTGGAGAGTGAGTCAGGTCTCAAGGACCCCCATGGAGGTCAGTAACCCCACAGTGGCAGTAACCTGGCAGTAACCACACAGGGAAAGAATAACCAACAACCAACAAGTGATTAAAGTTAAGAGGGATGAATCCAGACTGCAAAGCCCAGAAACCACAAAGCTCATGGCTTATGCTACCAAAGTATCTGGCTCCACTGTGATGTCCTGGCAGGTTCATGGCCAGCAGATCCAGGCAAAAGCAATTGTCCCATTTTTCAGAAATTCTTTTCGTTTTCTTTGCAAAGCAGAATGATTATACTGCTTCAAAATCCTCTTAGGAAACCTACTGCCATTTATCTTCCAGCGGCTACATCCTAGTCAGCTTGTGGTAATGGTCAAGATTCAGAACCGTTATTGTTAAGGGATGGTTCAAAGCAACATTCAAAATTCCAGAAGTTTTCTGAGACCATCAAAATTAACCTCTGATGTGATAAGGTTTCCATAAACTCTTAGTAGCACAATTTTCCCTCTTGGCTTGCTAGCATTAGCTGCACAGAAATGTTGAGAAAGCTTTCTCTAAATATATTAACCCTGAGGAGACCTTTCATTTTTTATTTGCTGACTCGTTTTGAGACACTTTTTTTCTTCTTTCCAGACATTCTTTTATCCTTTTTATTTTTAAACTCTTCATATAGCTCAAAAAAGGAACTCAGAGAAGGAAAATACTCATAAGAACTGTTAACTCTTGGATACTTCAGTTTAGCTCTTGTGCTCTTATGTTTATTATTTTTTCTAATTTGCTTCTAGATTTTTATTTACTATTACTCTATGTACAACACATTAGTAAGTAGAAAGAATCATCCACTTTCCATTCTTAATTGGAGAGTGGATCGAGAGTTTTTGATCTTGTGCCATCAACGTAATTTGAAACCAGGTGGTATTATACCAATTACATTTTTTTAATTGATTTTTGCATTTTATGCAGTAAGTGAAATGCCTTGATGTTCATTTTGGAAATGAGGTAACAATGACTTTTGAAACCTTGCCAGCTCGCAAAAAGTAAAGTCAATATCAATTCATTAGCAAATTAATGCGACTGATTTTATTGTAAATACCTAACAACTGTGCAGCTGGCAGCCTTGAGTTAGTAGCATAAGATATAAGTTCTAAAAGTAAGGGAAAGTTTGAAATATAGGAACTTTTTAGTCAGAAATTTTATATTGTTCTTGCAAATGTTTTTCACTTTAAAATGAAACAAGTTACTATGATCTGATGATATAAGTATGAAATAGAGCTAGTCTAAATCTTTAAACACATGTTTTACAGTTGAGTGATCATTCATATTTCAGACTGGAAAAAAATCAAAGGAGTCATTTCATGTTGATGTCATTTTTTTCTTCCCTTTCTTGATCTTGAAATAAATTGTTTAAGTGAATTACTTTCTCAAGCTGATAAATGATTTCATTTGGCTTGATTTTTGCAAAAGAAGAGCTTCTCCTTAAACTGAGGCACAGTTTGAATAGAAGCATCATTTTGAAATGGAAATTTGAAGAAGTCCTTAGTATTTTCTGTTTTCCTGCCCATTTCTCTCGTTTAAACACTAAGAGAAATTCAACATGAATTTGTGAATTGTTTCAGACAGATGCATTTTTCACAGAGAAAAGCTTTTGCCTAGAGAGTTTCCCCCAGCTCTGCTCCTGAATAATGCATTACAGGCAGCTTTGCTCATAAGAGCACAGTGACAACAGTAGCTTTCAGTGTTCCTCAGGATATGATCCCTTCAAAGCCATCCTCAGAAAGAAATCCTGCTTTAGTCCTTAAAAAGCCCAGGACAATCTTTTTCACCAGTCTGCCCAACTGCTGCACTAGGCAGTGGATGAAACCAAGGCTCCATTTATTCCCTAATGCATATGCCACCTCCCCCCCCGCCTCTTTTTTTTAGTAAGGCATATTAGCTTGACCGAAATGGAACAGAGTTATTCAGCCTCCGGTGCTAAACTAGCTTTCATTCATCCCACATGATATATAGGAGCCTCCTTCTGCCTAAATTCATTCATATAAGCATGAAAAAGGAAAAACAATGGCAGAATTTTGATATGGAGCCCATCTTATTGTCACTTGACAATCATTTCTTATGATCCCTGCCCATCTGCAGGGTCTCAGTCCCTCTGTCCCACTGGAGCCTGGCCACTGATGTAATATGATTTACTGTTCCTTAACATAGCCCAGTTGTTATCATTGAAAATTCGTTTAGGACTATCGCTCCCGTATACCCTTTCTTTACCTCCTCCTCCTTTCAAAGCACATGCACAAGTAAAGACACAATTCAGCTTTCTGATTTTGTCTCACATCATATAATTATTCTGGAACATTCTTGTTATTCCAGAGCAATGCTCAAAAAGCTATATAAACTTGCTATAAAACTAAGTGCATTGAAGAAACTTGTCCAATATTGTACTAGAAAGTCAGTTATTTCTGATTTTTCTATAAAATGTGAGTTGAGATAGCTTAGTCAAAACTAACATTAAATCTAACTAGCATTTGTTCTATTAGGATTTGTGAAAGGTTGAACACATCATTAATATTTTTAATTCTTCAATTTTGGTTCTGAAATATGAACAAGAATAATATATTTAAATTGCTACTCAGTGCCCATTACCAAAACACCTTACTTGAAGGACTACAATACTCAGTGTCAGAAACAATTATTTAATGTACCTAAATCTCAATTATTACACTCTATATTTAACACTGAGGCTGCTTAACTTAAAAATGAATATACAATCCAGAACCTCAAAAGCATTTAGGTTCCTATATCAGATCAGTGTCAAAATATTTTCAAAAGTTTGAGCCATATGCTCCACTTAGTGAATTGCAGAGATTGTGATTCATGTTCTATTTAGAGAGGATGCTGTGAAGCTGCATTGAAAGGGTTACTACTGAAAGCCAATGGGTGATAGGCAATTCAAGATTTTCCAGGCATACCAAGGATATTGACTTTCTGAAGCTAACTACATGATGTGAGCTACTTCCAACAATTCAATCTTCTCTATTCAGTACAGCTAGTTTATAAAGGCATGCAATCTGTTGAGGACTGTTTCGGGGTCACTGTGCTACAGCCCTCTTGACACCAGACGAAAGTAAGTCCTGAATAGAGGATAAGAAGTGTGATTACTGATTAGCTTCAGTGTTATTTCAATCAATTCCCAGAAGGAAGTTAGCACTCCAGCTAGCATCCAACAAAAGATTGTTATTAAAGGGCCATTTTGATGGGAACAGTCAACTCAAAAGTTTGTGGGTTTTTTTTCCAGTTCTTAATAAATCTTTTTTGTGAGGGCTTTTTTTTTTTTTTTTTTTTTTTTTAATTATTGATAATATGGAGTTCTATTTGAGGTTTTCTCATTATAAGTCTCCCTTACTGAATGTATGCCTGTAAATTACCTTTGGTTCATTTATACTTACTGTGGTCAAGCTGCATAGTTTATTTAAAAGTTCATACTCAAAAGAAATTGCCTCAGAGACAGTCCTCCTCACACAGATCAAATGGTTCTAATTTTAATTAGATATTTTTCTCTCTTTTTCAAAGTCACAAGACCAAAGGATATTTTATCTATTTTTATAATAATAAAAATATTTTAGACTTCTTAAATATTTGAGAAATATAATTTATAGCAGTCCAGAGTTTCCTCACCATGTGACCACAGAAGGAAACAAAATCTTGCTTCACTGTGATTCACACCAATCACAGTGAAAAAGGATTTTTTTTTCTGCATAAAATGAGAATCAAAGGAGGATGAGTTAACAATTAGACTATTAAGCTGGAACATGGAAGAGGAAGGGAGTATTCTCACACATTCACACATTTCATGATTGACCTTGAGAAAAATATTTAGTATCTTCACCTTTGCTCATCCAAAATAGTGACCAGAAAATACTTTTCTTCTCAGGAATAATGAGGATGTGATTATGTAATGAGGATTAAGAAATTAATACGATAGTACTCAGATGCTATGTTATATAACAAGAATTAAGTATCTTAGATGGTTTCAAGGATTTACAGCTACTTCAAAAAAAATTAATAAAGCTGATTATGTAGATACATTGTGTATATCATCAAGTGTGTTAAGGCATATAGTTCATTATTTAGCTCCTTCTAGTTGTTTTTGGATCACATTTGTCCATTTACAAACTAAAAAGTTGATTTTACTAATTACTAGTCTCACAAGACTCACCTGATGGCATCTGAAAAGCTTACACACTAACTAGGACTCTAAAATCACAACTGGAAGTGCAGATTCCTCAACTGGAGGATAACAGACAATTTTGTTAATGATGCCTCTGGCAGCTTCAACAGATGCAAGAGATCGATGCTACATACAATTTTCAAAGATAGTTTTTGTCAGTACAAGAAAGAACTCTGACTTAAAAGCACAGAAGCAAATTACAATGAACAAGAAGGAGCCACCTTTACATTATCTCCCTTTCCTACATTTTAGAAATACACACACACACACACACACACACACACACACACACACAGAGTCAAACAAGAAAATAGTCTTAAGAGCAGACTGCATGGAAAGAAAGACATTTAAGATGAGCTTTGCTATGAATATTAATGATATAGTGAATATAAAATGGCTGAGTTGCAGTCATCCTTGATTATCATAAGGGCTAAATATCAGTAATAAGCCTCAGTACCTTTTTATCCTATAAACATCTTATAAACTATCCACACAGCTCTGCTGAGACTTTGCTAACTCCAGGCATGTTCCAAAGTGACAGTCAAGTGCTTCAAGATTTTCTCTGCTGGGAACAAAAGCATAATGCCATTATTTCAATCACACCCAACACCAGGTCAAAGTTTTGAAGATCTGTTATGACAGATAACCAAAATGGTAGATAATTCTTAAGTGCATCTATCCCACTGATGTAGCTCAGTTCCTACTCCTGCATGTGCTGTGTACATACTGACTTGTACCGAGGCTTAGCCTGTAATGGGCACACAAGCTTTCACTAGTGGAAGGAATGAGAAGCAATTGCAGAAATAGTTCACTGAGACCTGTACACAGCAATATATACATGACTGTGTGCATCTAACTCCAAAAATCTTATGCTTCCACTCAACATCTGTCATTCTATAACATTTATTTTCTGTTTATGAAAACATTATAAAGTTTGGGTCAGTCACATCTACAGTCTATTGAGATGCTCAGAATGAAAGTGCTAAATTGCTCCAAGAATTTACAGCAAAATAAAAACTCTTTAACCATAAACATTAAAAAAAATCTACAATGTTCTGTTAAAGAGTATTAAGGAGGTGAATTTAATAGTTAAATGTTAACAGAAGAATATGTCTTTGGAGATTGTCATATTCAGGACTAGGACAGACTGACACAAAAATGCAGACTGCAGAGCTATTGGATCACTGATTGCAAAGGATGTATATGTGTGAGCTTGTGAATGCAGCTATTTTCCATTCCGGAACTTTGCATTATTAATGCTTATTTATCAGTAATTGCCAGAAAAATACTTGGAAACATTATGAATCAGCAAATTTTAAAATATCTAATTTTCTTTTTTTAAATAGTTCATATGAGGGAGTTGTTCCACTGGAAGTAAAGGGTGTGAAAATATATTGAAGGTTAATTATGAATTTCAAAGAAAATTAAATAAAATTGAGAATGGAAACATTTTAAAACACAATTGAGCAGTATATTTAAATTGTTTGTTTGAACATCATCACACTTGGCTTAGTTGGTATCATTTATGCTCAAACATAGGATGCTTTAGAAGGTAACAATTGCAGTGGCATCAGAATATAGCTAGAGGAAAATCATGGGCAGTGGGAGAGCGAGAATTGCCTCTTCTATATCTTGCTGTTAGTGCTTACACTGACAACTATGCCACGGGAGGATTAAACTGCTCAGGCTCTTCATTATAATTAGTCCATGTCTCTGATATGTGACCATTATTTTGGGATAAAGAACTTAAAAACAGGGACTCACTTAGGAAAGCAAAGTGAATGCAAGAGGCAAAGAGTGGAAGCATCTGCCCAGCTTCACCAATGCCCAGCAGATCTCAGTGTTGCCTCTCCTTGAAAACAGCAGCTGGCCAAATCTTCTGTAAAGGCACTCTGCCATTTAGGTGGAGAAGAGTAGAGCTTTAAAGATCAAGGTCACAGTTGTTATCCCATCCTGGCAACCTTCCAGGAGACTTGTTCAGTCAACCTCCATCGTGAATTATAGCACAGCACATGTAGATGCTTCATCACACTTCTATCTCAACAGATCTCTGCAAACATAATCTAACATCTCACTACTTCATACATCTTTCCAAGATATTAAAAGTCAAATAAAGAAACTTCAATGACCAAAAAAAAAAAAAAATAAAATAAAACGCCTTGAATCAAGAGGACTCAGATGACAAAGCTAATGGAGTAAAGCTTTACCATATTTGTTATAATCTAAATCAGGTGTCAAATGCACCTGGTCTGTAAAGGTAAACTAACACAGACAAAAACTTTAAAGAAGACAAGGAGTACAAATTGCTTGAACTGACACATGCCAGGAAGGAAATTTGCAACAGAAGAACAGAACAAAAAGAAGTTTAGTAACACTGTCCTGCTGTTTTATTTCTTCTGTGTCAAATGAAGCTATTTTATGTATTCTTTGAAAATAAATAGGACAATACCAGGCACATTCCTGCCTTTGCCATTAACTTGTTATCCTGAAATAACCAGTCTACACAATACTTACTCTTGTTCAGTTACTGTAGCCAAGAGGAGAAGTGATGCGAAACACAGTTCAAGTAGTCTATGTAACCATTATAAGCTTCATGCTCTAGCTTAATTCTTGCAGATTAAAAAATTTCTCACACTGAATGGAAGTTTTAATAACAGCATTTCAAATAAATTTACTTTTATTAAAGTAAATCATCATATATTACTTTAAATGAATGGCTATGTTCAAGATTGAATTTCAAGGTTTCCACATTTTTAACTATTGAAACATCAATAAAACTAATTTGCCTACAGTATATACTTAAACACTATCCCATTTGATAGTAAGTCAATGTATAGATGACCAGATACCATCAGGCAGTGCGAAATCTGCCAGTGGAAGGAATGGCTTTCTTTAATGCTTACTGTGTGTGGGCACATGCTTTTAAAAGATAACTAATTTGTTCAATGGTGTTTCCTAGTACTTATTGAGAAACTATTATGTCTGTCAATGTTTTTCTTCATTGACAAATGTGAGGACATGCACATTGAGTTGCCTTCATTAATAAATCAATGTCTCAGCTCTTTTTTACTTATCTATAGAATGCACGTGGCAAAATTTGAAAGTACCTGTCAGATTTAGCCTATCATTCTCAATAGTGATAAATACACAGAAAAATACAGGTTTGTAGATTTCCTAATAACCACATCACTGTCTCAAAAAGAGCTTTTGCTCAATATTCACATCTTAGTTTGAAGATTTTCTAAATATGTAGAACATATCTAAAGCTCTACAATCAAAGCTGACTTCACAGCAATCAATGTTTGTCTCCCTAAGCATATTTTAAGCTTAAGTCCAGTGATAGAAATAATATATTAGCTCATTCATTTATTTAAACAACAGACAGCCATAGCCTTAGTTCTGTTTGTTAAAAGTCATTTCTTAATTTTTGTTAAGATTGCTTATAAGGATTTGGAACTTCAGAGGGTGTTTCATATGCCCTTCAAATGGTATTAAGATAAATAGAAGTGATTGTGAATCTCAGATGTTCTTTAATGTAATTTGTTTTTCTGCCATCAAAAAAACAATTAGCATAATCTTACCACAAAGCAAAAGATGCATTCCATGTGGTTTAAGTGACAAATTGCACAACTTAAAAACTGAATATCAAAAACAAATATACAAGAAATAACTGTCAATGTAACATCTCAGTGAGCATTCAGTAATAACAAGTGCATAAGAAAATGTTTAATCCATATGTGAATAATTCATAAATAAAAAATGAGTAAAACTTAAAACAAATACAACTTGTTAGTTCAGACATCAATCTGCTAAGCGGAAAAAAAGGAGATTATTATAGAATTCAATGAGTTGCTTTAACACAAGTATTTTCATCCAATAAAGTTACACAGTGGCTAATACATGGACAGAGATGACCTTGCAGGATACTGATATTACATTTTCTTTACGTGTGGAAAATTTTTTTTCATAAAACTAATTTCAGAAGAATCAATGCTACATTAAATATGCAGTTAATCATTAACATATAGCTAAGAAATTATTTGCATCTTTAAGGAAATACTTGCATCCAGGTGTTGCCACTCATTCAAAGTAATTGTTCTTAAGGAGTGCTTGGAGCATAAACTGTTCTTCAAAGTACTTCATTGGTAGGAAACTACTGACACTGCAGCATGTGCACTTTGTGCAATATCTGTGATGTCTCATTCTCATGAAGAGTAAAAAAGAAAAGCTATATTTCATTACATGCATAGTGAAAGGGCTACTAATTGAGTGCTGTCATTCTAATAGTCAAAATGAAAAAAAATTATGAATATTTAAGTATTTACAAGTAAATTGCTGTAATAGGTCTTAGTTCCATATGTGCTTTAGTATAAAACTTGCTCAAATAAAACAATAGCAATGTTTTAATCATCTTGTGTCTTTGATAATTGAGTTCCTGAATTAAATCAATTTGCATGAAATCTTTTCATTTTGCTGAAGTTGTACACTTTAGTCTAAGGATCATACCAGTGTTTATTCCACAGAGAAGATCTGTCTCAATACATAAAACAGTTGTTATTCCAAAACACATCCTTTCCATCTGTAACCTTGTATTTCACTTACAGTGTGTAATAAACACCCTGCTCAGGAAAACTGTTAATCTCTTCCTGAATTTCGTTTTAATGCTCCCTTCCTAAGTTTCAGCTCATATTCACAGCAACTCTGGGAGATAGCAGAAGTGCATGTTCATGTTCCTACTCTATGTGAACCCTTGCTTGGCTAGAATAATGATTTATTGTTGTTAAAAGTAATGTCACATTTACATAAAACAGCAATGACTAAGTCTGGTCATGACCTTGCTCTCCATTTCCAAATTCTTCATCAACAAACAGAGGTCTGATATTGTAGGTAGGAAAAAGTTTCAGAGATGATAACAGAAGAACAGCGAGAAGAAGAAAAAAAAAAAGAAAAAAGAGGAGGAAAAAGCTCTTGTTCTAGTCTCTACTGCTGCCCTTCTCAAGCCACCTTTTCAAACTGCCTATCCACTGTGACTCATATTGAAGCCTATATAAAGCTTACAGAACACGCCTAGCTGTGGTTACTCTTTTAAGAATTTCACCAAGATTAGACTTGACTAGCTCGAGGATGACAGCCTCGTGTTGACAATTTGAACAGATGAGTTAAAGATCATGCAAACGGTTCAGACTCATCTATAATACACAAAACAAATACTACCATCTGTTCTGTTTTATGGAAGAAGACCTGAGATCATGGCAGAGAGTACAAAGAACTTCAAGCACCTAATGTTTAGAACAGCATTTTTCAGAGCACATAGCAACATATATCAGCTTATATGCAAAAATTACTAGTTGCTATTGATTTGGAAGTATACAGTTCCACTGTAAACTGGACTCTCAGAATACATGCTGTGCCACTGGCAATCCCTAACTAAAAGCTTGACTTGAACAACCCTCCTAGGAGCACTAGAGCAACAATGGCAGGATAGACAGTTCTGTAAGACAGAATTCTGCTGCTTTCACTTCACAACTGCCCTTTGATGCTCTTTGCCTCACTGGCGGCAAAGAAAACAATTTCTTGCACAGATGGGCTGATAGCTACCTGCAGACCAACTCTCCACTGCATACTGAAGGCCAGGAGTCCCATGAAGAGCAAAGGGGCTTAAGGGGAATAAGATTTGAAGTCAATTTCAAACTTGAGGGAGAAGCAATTTAGGCATGTTTCATCAGTGTAACAAAGGAAGGAACGGAAAGGAAGAGACCTTCTTTTGCATGCCTTATATGAACCAACAGTGTAGTCACAGCTAACACTTAAGATTTTTGAAAGGAAAGTAACATCTGTAAAGCACAGTAAACAAAAGTAGTAGTTAGTTTTTGCCAGAGGTATTAAGAAGTTAGTGATGTATACAGATACCTGCCCTCCTCTCTCTCCTCTCAACAGTTCTTTTATGTTATAGCTTGTTGTTCTATTAAGAACATATAGTTATACACTCCAGCTCAGAATTGCCAATAATCATTTCTTAAGAACACTACAATCAGCAGGTTAGAGACTTTAAATTTACAGTACAGGGGCATGTTGTCAGATTTTATGAGAAAAAGTACGAAAAGCACCTTTTTTTTTCTTCTTCATTAGGTCTTACAGTATACTGGCAATCAAAAATGATTAAAATCAAAGGACCAGCAAATGTGGTGTATATCACATTTGGAAATGTTGTAGGCAATAAACAAGGCTGCAGATTCATTCATAGGCTCAGTTAGCCATCTGGATCTGCCACCACCCACTCAGTCTTAATTCTGACTTTTATCTTATTTTACAAGCCAGCTGTAATATCCACTGCAAGGCCAGAGATGATTTTCTTCCCAAGGGAAAGAAATGTTAGGAAAATTAAGTCAGATCACTGTATGGTTTTGTTTTGTCCACAGAACTGTAAGCCTTAAGGAACAAGCAAATAGATGGATTACTATATTCAGAGGCAGCCACACTCACTGTTCCACAGCTGTATGCTTTGTACACACTGAGAATAAACTTCATGCACCTGTGGAAGACCTGTACCAGTCTGTTCCTTTTTCTTCCCAATCGGACACAAACAGCTCCTGCTGTGCTCCGGCTTTTGCTAGAATATTTTCGTGATGAAGCACTTGCAAAGTGACCAATTAAATGCTCTTGAAAGTCTCTGGACAGGTAATTCTGCATATAAAGGTCCCTTTAAAGAAGCTACATGGTCCAATGAGTAAGTGAAAAATATCATGTATTAATTCAAATTTAAGGAACAATCTCAGGAAGAAAAGATGTAATTATTTAATAATCTAGGAGTTAACCTCTCACCTTGAGAGAAGTGCCTTAGGATTCTCTAAATCCACAATCCCTATTGTTTTTCCTCAAGCTATGAGGACAGCTGTAAACAGAAGAAATATGGAAGAAAAATGTAGAAGTATTATGTTAAAATACAGGGAACTAAACACAGTAAATTTACATGCTTAAATTTACTTTCCTAAGAACTCACTCGCTTATATTTCCACTGCAGTTTGTATCATTCAAATATTTAACATGGTTGTCTTTTGATGTCAAGACAAACAGCACCTTTGACAAGTTAGCACAATTACACGCTGATACTTTTGAAACAAGATAGGCTGTTTCCTACTTTTGGGTCAGCAGTTCAAGCTGCCTTTATTGTCATTAATCATTATGCTCTTAAATGATGCTTGAGAAATACTGGAGAATATTTAAGATTCTATCTAGGAAATGTTTACATAGTTTTACTGAGTGACCATGTCAAATGATCAGAAGCATTAAAAGGTTTCCTCTGGTATGACCTTTTCATATTCACAAACCTCGATCCATTTTTTGTGTAATGCATGACAACTTGGGTCAGTTTTAATGCATTTTATAGAACTTAAGTCTTAAATGATGTCAGTCAGCACACTCTTGCCTGACAGCTAAAGGAAATGGCTAGCCACTAACTTCACTGAAAATGAGATGTATTATTATTTTAGTTTGCACCACAGCCATGGTAAATGGCAATCAGCAGGGATGCAGAAAGCATAGAGTAAACCATCTCCCCTTGACCTCTGATATTTTCTTTTAATACATCAAATACTTCCCTCAGCACTACTGTTTACGTTCATGACTTCACAAGATATAATAAGTTTAAGTTAATTTTTGACTGAGTCAAAACAGCTTAAGTACTTTGATACAAAGGAGAGATTATTTGGTCTAAACTGCCTTTTTTTTCTTTTTTGTTCTTTCCTTTAACAAATTTTTTTCTTTAGTTGACAATTAACCTTCAAAACCCCCTTTGTCTGGGCACCTTCTGTCAATGGCACTATCTTCGAAAGAGTTAAGAGTTAATCACTCAAGAAGAATGAAGGGAAAAAATGCCCTCTTTGAGGTATTGAAACTATTCACAGTGTGAGTAATTAAAGCTTCTGATGGTTGGTGTACCTATATGAAGGCTAGTTAAATGAAAAGTTTCAGAAAGACAAAGCTGGAGCTTCTTTTTTTTTTTTTTTTTTCCTCTTCCCTCCTCCCCACCTACAGAGCTTGGATAAGTCACCAGTTTTCTCAGTCATTCCATAACTGCTTGGTGGAGCCATCAACATTAAGTGCAAGTCACAAGCAAAATAATTGGATTTTTGAATATAAGCATGTCCCCACAAGAACTAGAAGTCTGGTATTCTAAGGGCTTGGTTTTGTGCTTGGTCAACCATATCTAAGCTGCAGCAGAGTTGTTACCAGATATTATAACATACACACAAGAAACATGTTCTCATGCAGAAGAGGTTCCAGCATTCATCTTATTATATATCAGAAAAACCTATAAAAGGGAAAAATGACCATGAAGTGAACTCTGACCAAAGTTTATGAAACAGTTGAGCTATTTACAGCATTTTGTCTTCTTCCCTACCCATACACAGATTCTCTACTGTCCAATAAAGGTTGAGGTCATGCTGAAGCTTTCGTCTTATTGTAAGCACTAACAAACTCTTTCCTCTGTGCAAACGCCTTTTTTAATGAGAGATGTAGGAAAACAGTATTCTGGAATTGACTCCCTGTGTTAAACTGAATTGAAACAGACTAACTGGTTCCAGATTTAACAGTGTGAGGATGAGATAGAAAGAGTGTGCATATCTGTACGTATGTATATCTATGTGATGCCTTAAACTGATCCTGTAGTAGGCCATCAAAAATACCATAGGAACAGCCAAATAGCACTGCTGAATGGAGTGACTGACAATGTAGGAAGATGAGTCAAATGAAGATTCATAAAACAAGCCAATTAATATTTAGCTTACTGGGGAGCTAAACCACAAAAATGTGAATTAGTTTATAGATTCTCATCAATGCAAATGCAAACATTAAAGTAACAGTGTCTTGTATCCAATTCCTGATTTTACAGTAATGTAAGAAAGACAGATCAGGCCTCATTAGAAACTCTCTCATATCCCATTAGACCATTAATTAGAACACAAACTATAGGTAAAAATGTAAGAGAGATTGTTCTCCAAATCAGATTAACAGGAGCTGTAATAAGATACAATTAATGAGTTGAATTCTCAGGAAGCATAAACACGACTTGATGGAGCTGTACCATTACGCATCAGAATTTGGTGCACAGTTTAAATAAGCTCTGTATTTGCTGCAGCAGCTTCTTCTGGGAACAGGGCTTGCCACCACAGCTCACAGCAAGTGAAATGTCATTAGTCCCATCCTGCCACCAAGGTTGATTAGTATCTCTGAATATTTTCTGCACTGCAAATTGGGAATTATGAACATTCATCTTCTGGCATATATTTACCAATCCAAAACAACATATCTTCATAAACATTTGTCTGCTTCCACTGGAAAGGTAACCCCTTACATATGATAATAGCATCTCTTAAATTAATCCTCCACCAGCAAAAGTGATTTATTATTATGCAAAACTTTAATTATATCAAGCTCCCTCCAAGTTCGCACGTGGATGAAGCGTGTATTGGGGTTTGCTAGAGTGGAATCCTCTTTACCACTGCTGTTTGCTAATTGAGCTCATGAAAAGTTTGGAGTAATGACTATATGGCAGCTTTCATCTGCCACCTAACAGTTATGAGTAGCAGGAGGGAGCAAGAGCACTACCAAAACCAGTAAAAACATGTGCACATTCACTCACAGCAATGATAAAGATCATGAGAAAACATGGCAAAGAATACAATAATGGTTGAATTAAGAAACGTTTAACAAGAATACCAAGTTAAAGAAATAATGGCTTTGAGGAAGACGCTACAGAAACATTACCTGGTCTCCAGCAATTTGTCACTAGACACAGAGATTTAGTTTTATAACCCAATTTCAGATTCAATATTCCATAAATTCAGCCATTTCATTTTTAATTTCAAATTGATATGTATTTGACTTTAAGTGGCTTCCTTTACACATGCCTACATGAACATCTCAATTTACCTTATTAGCACTTAAGAAAATCCATATTCCATATGTCAGCAGGCATCTTTGTTATTTTTATCAGTTTTCCACTATCTTTGTGATATTTGACCTCCTAATTGACTTTGAATCTGTAATAATAGCTCATACTTTATCTTCAAACTATCAAAGTAGCATGTGCTCAAATGCAAGCACCTGGGCAGTCTCATTCCCTTTAGTAGGGCAGTTCATTAGAATAAAGTTGAACACATTGACTTGATGGGTGAGAATACTAACACATTTCAGCAATGTGGAAAAAGAAGGAAAAAAGTGAAATGCTTCTGCATTTCTCTCATGCCAGATGCACAGGAGTAACCTTGGAGGAGACAATGGTTTCTAGGTTACCTGAGCTACTTTAAAGAGGTATTAAATGAACAAATCTCTTGCATTTGTGAGTGTAGGTCTCAGGTGAAGCTGATCAGGGCAAATAAGGCCTATTAAGGCACCTACAATTCTGATAGTGATTCACGATCAAATGTATGTCAGCAACAGGTGGTTAAGTTGAAAGCTACGCTTCAACATAAGCTTGCTCTGTCACAATCTGTGACTAAATTGAGGATTTTCATCTCCAGAACTCGCTGACTCATATTTTAACAAACCACCTAAATACATTTTAAACATTTGAGCAAAATAAGGGAAGAAAAGTAAATACAGAAGTTTAAATCAAATGGCACAAAGTCACTTTTTTAACACAATTCACAGCTTTCATTACATTTCTTATATCCCAGGAAATCTAGGCAAAGTAAGTTTTTATACAATATAAACATAAATAAAGTCTATTTAATTTTACCTGGAAGATAAACTATGAGTTGTTTAGATTTAGACATCTTGCCAGTTAAAATATAAATAAATAAATAAGAAAAGAAAGAAAAGAAAAAAAAGAGAGACAGACAAATAGATAGATAGTTGCTTTAGAAACCCCATACAGGAGAGTAATAAAAACATCATTGTCTCTCTATAGAAAACATGAATCACCAGCTGAAGAGGAAAAGGGCTGAATTTATTCTTCTGAAAAGAAAGGCCATAAAGAAGCAGACTGTTTCCTAGTTACATCAAGACATCGACTACATCTCCTTGGTTTACTATGGACAAAATCCTAAAGTCCTTGTTAAAGTCAATGGGCCTTTACTGTCATGACTAAATAAATCTGAGAGCTAACTCTCTTCAGAGCGCAAATTTATTGCAAGCTTTAAAGAGCCTATAGCAACTCCTCCTGTCCCACAGTTAGTACAGCTAATGCATCAGATGTTCAGCAGCTGCTGCATGAAACTAATGATATCCATCACAATAATATGTAAGACCTCATTTTTTCCCTTTTATGCTCACAGAAGATAATAGAGTTTCAGGGAAATAGTATGTCACATCCTTAGCATGGGCAAAACAGTATATCTCCTATGAAGGGAGGATGCATATGATATATCCTGAATTGCATCACATGAAGGCCATAAACTTACTTTAAATCATGTTGCCAGTTAATGCCAGTCAATGCCTTCAGTGGGAAATCTGTCATTGTTATTGTTTTGTTTTGATTTTTTTTATTGTGAAAGCAGGTCATCCACCTCATTAGAATTTTATTTGGGTCTTCAACCACTGCCCGCCATAGCTACAGGTTTAATCATCTTTCAGCTGGCTGAAGCAATGACCAGGCATAAAGAAGCTCATCTATTTCATTGCCTCTGCCAATTAGCCCTCTAGAAAACTGTCTTTGCTAAACTGATTTGCCCTTGCAGATCTCCTTATGGTTAGGAAGTTCAGGAAATTTTCAGGTTTATGCTTGTATAAATACTAAGTCAGAAACCCAACCTAACCCCTTTATAGTTAATAACAAGTTGTGCCTGAAACTCCTTAAGTGATGTATTTACTAAATAATTACTAAAATATGTCAAAGTGCTCTTCACTTTCCAAAAACCCATCTTGATAAACTGGGATATCTTCTGCATTGTTTTATATATGAATTCATTCCTATTACTTGGCCATTCATAAACAGTGCAGTCACATGAATGAATGGAGATATGCTGTAGTTCAGTAACATTCTGAAAAGCCACAGGTGACTATAGCTTCAGGATGTCTCAGTTGATCAGAATAACCTAGAATTTGAGGATGTAGTGTTCCATTTAATATAGCTGCTTTTAAAACTCAACCCAAGATAGAAGACATTACTTTCTTATTTAGTATGATTAATGAATCTCTAACCAGTACATTCTGAACAAATTTCTCTCTTATAAATCTATTCCAGTTAATTTGTACCTATTATCTTTATACCTTTCTTATCCACTTTATTCAGTTCCAGGAAAGAGCAAAGACTATATAGTTCAGTCAATCTGGAAGCAAACTTTCCAGATCAAACCATAAAGGGCACAGAGGAGTCTTGTGCAACAGAATTGTATTAAGAGTGTGACATGGACATATACATCAGGAAATGTTTCTAGAAATTGATGTATTCAACATATTCCCATAGCAGCTGCTTAGTAACTTTTCAAAGGTAATATGTTTTTCATAACTTAAGTTGTTATAGATCTTAAAAAATTAAGATAACATTTATAATTGGGCCATAATTACAATATAATGTACTGTCAGCATTTCATATTAACCTTATATGCATATCATACAGCTCCAAAATTCATTTATTAAATATCTTTCAGAACATGTTTCCTTTGCACTTTCAAAGATAACTGTTTTCCAGGTACAATAACAAAATTGTGAAATTTGGAATTTTTTATTTCATCTACCAAGTAGAAATCTCATGGGATTCTCAGTAGTCCAGAAATACTAAATGAATGCAGCAATTCCTATCCTAACCTGAACATTCAAAGACAAGACAAGAATTTCATAACTAGGCATACAATACCCTCAGTAGCCACCATTAGACCCAATCATTTCAAAGCAAACTGAACAAAACCTAAGGATTCTTATGCTGCAGGTAGAGAAATTGAGATAAAGCAAATCAATGTAACACACAAAGGGTTCTAAATCCAGACAGTTACAAGGCAAGATTAAAACTGGGATTACCTTGGTAATAGTCCAGCATGCTCATCTGCTGGGTTATCTTTCCTGTCTTGTGTACCTAGGCCTCCATGTACATATGTCAGCAATAGCTGTACTGAGGACCATAAGCATTAGTATTGAAGATGCACTTAAAAACAGGTAGAATGTCTATCGTTGAAGACATGGGAGGAAATTAATAAACTTAATGAAATTCGTTATGCCTTTATGAAACAAGGCAACAAAGCACTGTAAATAAGGATTAACTTCAGCAAAATCCATATACTGGCATTAATATAACTTGGAAGAGAGGTCAAATTAGATCTTAAAAGCTGGTGCTCCAAAACCTCTTTTAGCCAGGACATGAGGAAGAAATTCTTAGAAAGATGCATTTTCTATATTGGAGGAAAATATTGTTTGTACAATGAGAAGGAAAGCAATTTATTCACCTTCCTCTGAAACACCGAGTAACAGCAACTGCTGGAGGCAGAAAGCTTGATGCACAAAGTGATAGGCTACTCTCAAATACCACATACTTATGTTCTTATGAGTGCAAAGTACTGTAAACTGGATACTTCATTGATATAGTGAAGTGTTTTTTCTCAATTTTTTCTCATTTGTATTCAGCAGGAATAAGCTGTTGAGGCCTCAGGAGGTGCGAAGAAGAAGTGGGAGTTAAATCCGTTGGAATTACCTCAGCTAATGCATGTCAGACAACCTCAAGTTATTAAGAAGTGTTAGCGTGTTGTCTATTCCTTCTTAACTGATGAGATTTAATAAAACTTAGGTGGAGGACATTCTAATCTTCCTCCTTTCTTCCTCTTGTATTGTCAATTTACAATGAAATACATATGCATAAAATAGTGTACAGATAAATTGCATATATATACGAGATCAAACTAAAAGTGAGAAGGCAGGGAACATATGAGTCATTGCTATGACCCTTACTGGGAAATAATGTAGTGGTTCTTTGGTAAGTATAGTTTTGCACATTGAAATGTATTTTTCGTTTGCTGAGGATATGCATCCTGAAAAAAAATGCTTCTCATTTTCTTGCTGTTCAGTATCGGTTGTTGTGCCTAAAAGATCTGTCACTGGCAAGTTTTGGCTTATGTTGATGGGCTTTGCACTTGGGGAAACTTTCAAGGAAAAGACTCACACCACAGCTATTGTACACAACTTGATAGAGACGAGCATCCAAGGTGAAGTCAGGAAAAAGTAAATAGAATATGAAATAAAAGAGAGTTGGGAAACAGGAGAGAAAATAGTGTAATCAGACATGTAGAATAACAAGGCACCCAGTGAGGTCATCTCAAGAAAGATGGAAAGGAGTTAGAAATGAAACATGGAACAAAGATGACAGCAGATACTTAAATTTACATATATAGGGTTTCCCACTTTGCTTTGAACTCTCTGTAAAATGCTCTTATGCAACCTTGAATGAAATTAGAGAATAGACCACATAACTCAAAATTCTTGATCCCATCCTTGACTTTCCCTTGTCCTGAAGTGAAAGACTCTTTCAGAGGCCCATATCAGAAACTCTCATTTCAGTTCTTGTGTGCAGGATGGTTTAGAAGTAATTGGAGTCAAGGTACACTGCTCTTTGCATTTGTTTCACTTTCCATCCATCTGGTTAAGACAGAAACAAACAGCAGTTTCCAAATCCTAAACAAGCTCAAGTTGGAAAGGATGCAGGTGGATGTAATTAACCTTTTACTTCCCTTTACCAGTCTGTAAACATAGGTGAAGCAAGGCCAAATGTATTATTTTGTACTTTTTAATCTGTGTAGATCTTTTCTTTTCACTGTATCCTCTGATCACTTCCTTTTTTCCAACCCTTATGCAGTGGATCTGCAACTCACAGGCAGGCACATCCTAACAGATGGGCTTTTTAGAGAAATGCTTTACCAGCTTCTCAAATCAATTCCTTCTTTCAAGGAAAAAGAAAAGAGAATTGTGTCACAGACTTTAAGCCAAATCTTTTTAGACACAAAGCTTTTTTGTTACTACAAATTCTTTGAAAATGTTGATATTTATATGGTATGTTACACCCAATATTCAGTGCCTCTACATTTCCCTTTTTGGAATAGAGTATTCACCAAAAAAAATTCTTTTGCTCTAATTCTGTATGGTACTGCACAAAAACTCTGGCTTTGGGATTAAGTAAATAGAGAAAATAGAGTGATTGTTGGCCAAACCCTATTTCCACTTTAAATTTTGTAAAATATGTGGCAATAAAAAAGGGGGCATGTTTTTAATGGAGGTCACAGAGTTAATGTGGCTTACCACAAAAATTTGCATTCAGACATGGTCCATCTGAAAAAGACATATTTACATCAGTGGATATTCTAACTGATCACTCTTTTATGTCTTATTGAATCAGATCAAATCATTGAATCAGAATCCAAATCAAATAGCAAGGTCTGAAATGCACAAATATGGGTAATTTATTTATTTAAACATCATATCTCTTGTCCTTATAACATTAAAACTATGTTTTTAAAAGATACAAGAGTCATAAGGTTGTGCAGTCAGTATTAATACATAGATTATGAAGAGTATTGATAATATCTCTAAAAGCTGCCTCACTCTTCCAGATAAGTTCTGAGGAATATAATTGTTCAACACTATGTCTATATATGATTAACCTCTTGGCAAGATTACGCAGAGCAGCTTGTGTCTTACTGAGTATTTTGTTAGAGCAAGACTTAAAGGACTGTTGTTCAAGTTCTACCAGTGGCTTTCTGTGTTGCCTTAGCAAAGCTATTTAATGATTACTGACCCTTAATGAGTCAAGTTAGCACATGAGGACTTTTTATTTTTTTTCTCATGTAGAATTTCATTACAATGATGAGCATTTGTGCTTATTTATTTTTGTTTAGGTCAAAAATTTTAGGAGAATATTCCAACTTTCCTGCAAAATTAAGGTTTTTTTTTCAGCTGAAAACGTCTAAAACAGAAACATTTCAAATAAAAAAGAAATTATTGGCTTTCCCTTGCAAAAAGCTTTCATTTATAAGGTACATCACTGTTTTTTGCAGAATACTCATTCAGCTGGATATCCAATTTTCCTGAAGAAAAAAAAAAAAGAATCTAAATGGTAGAATTTAAGTGGCTTTTTTATTTTCCTTTGCCATTTACAGGGCAAGTTTATTGGAGCTGAGATTGCCTCTTATAGGACGTTTGTATTGCACTTAACACATTGACATAACAACCTTGTTTTGAGGTTCCCGGTGCTTTTCTGATAAAAATCATTCCTGTGCCCAGGAATGCAGAAAGGACTGTAAGGACATCAGAACAGGAATCAATACTGAACCACACAAGCAAAGTTGATTTTGGTTTGTACCATTAGCACACTGCAAAAGTTCTGCAAAGAATTTCTGTCATTAAATTATAAAGAATTAAAGAAGTAATTAAATTATAGATACTAAGTAATTTCTATAAAATCTCTCTACCTATAGAAATAGAAATAAAGAAATAAAGTTAAAAATAAACTCAGTCAAAATCATGCAAGTAGGATAAGAATGGTGTCCTTGCTAAACTGTTATCTTTAAAAGTTTATAATTAAAGGTAATATGTTAATGAATCTTGCCCACTTAAGTTTTAAAAACCATGGCTTTTTTTTCTTTTTTTTTTCTCTTTCTTTCTCTCTTTTTCTACTTCTTTACATCATCAGAAAAATTGCATTTGGATAGAAAACAATACTAATCTTTGTCACTTTTCTTGCAATCGGAGAACTTAAGGAAGACAGGGAGGCTAACTTCTAGGTTGGTTGCCATCCTTTTGTCATGGGCCCCATCTGGAAGTTCTGGCAGCTTGAGACATGTATGAAATTGAATCTGTTAATTTACATTATCTTCAGAGAGAACTCTCCTGAGTGACAGCTTTTCCCATTTGCTCAAGACAGGTATAAAACAGAAAATTGTTACTGGGGTTGCCTTATATCTTTAACCAATGCAAAGGAAATTAAATTGCTCACTGATAATACCTCACTGTCCAAAGTGAATTCAAAGGTGAAAAGTGGAATAGCACTTGCAAACTTTTCATAGTATACTCTAAAATGAAATCTACAGTGAGAAAACCCTCGGATTAAATTTATTATCACTAAGCAATCTTCATAGCTTTAAAGAAAGAAAACAACACCCTCCCTGCTCCTCATCTGTTCAGCAATTGGTTGTTATTGCTGGAACATTACTGACTTCCCTTTTCTAAGTTAGTATGTTTGTCTAGCTCCATTTGTAAGCAAACAGTGAATCAGGAAGACATACCACATGCAGCAGTAGCTTAATGATTTTTTTAAATATACAGATATATGAGTTCACTTGTTTCTGTTCCTGGACAGTTTGGTCACTTACAGCAAAACACACCAGGAGACTGCAAATGCACTTTCTTCTGCTAAAATAGTGTGTGATACTGTCCAAGTGAACAATCACTAAAAAAAGTACTTCATAAGTTTTGCTGTTTCTGTACTACAGGATGTATCTACATCATTTTGGGTATTTTATCCATCCACTTAATACACCTGTGCCAGAGAACATTGTGAAGTACCTTGGAGTGTCTTAGGACCGATTATATACACAAGAGCTTTGCTACAACTCAAGTAAATCCCAAAGAATATTAAGAGAAAGGATTTTACAGACTGTAAGAATTGTACAATATCAAAAAAAACCCTTCTAAGAGCAGATGGTGCTCTTGTAAGACCCAAAGTTTTTGAAGCTCAAATTTTGGTGGGTCCAAGTTCCACAGAAGAGACATGGTGGGGTAAAGGCACCAAAAAACAATGAAGTAGAAAGCTTCCTGATATAAAAATTAAGTACTGAAAAATGGAGAAAGAAAAGATAAAATCAATGTGAGGGGAAAAGAGAGACTATCAGAAAAAGTCAATTGAAAATAAACAAATACCCTTGTCCAAATTTAAGAGTGGCAGTAATTATGCTGTATATTCTATGCTGTGTATAAAAAAAAGAACAGATTTTGCAGAGGAGTTTAACTTCTGTGTCACAGCATAATTGTAAATTGGACTTGCAAAATGAGATGGCAGAAAGCATATTAGTTGAATATCTCATGAATATGTTCCATATGAATGTCTTGAATATTTTCAGCTTTTCTTGCCAAACTACTGTGCATCCTCATTGAATGCACCAATTTACAGACACAGTTAAGAACTGCCTGAGCAAATAAAACCCCAGTTACCCAGATGATATAAAATAGGCAACTAAACCAAAAAGTGAATGTGTAAATACTTCCATACATATCATACTATAAACTTGAAGCTCATACTTACAAATGATAATGGTGTTGAGGAGAAGCATTAGTAGATTGCTCTGCAGTGGAAAGGAAATAAGGAGCTGAGGGTGACAGCAGGGTAGGACTGTGGCCTCACAGCAACTAAGTTGAACAGAGTGGGTGTTGATAACTAGGTCCACACATCCATAATGACAAAGCAGGTCTGAAGTCAAGCAAGGATGTCAGCAAGGCAAGGTCAGGGTGAACTGGGTGCAAGGCCAGTCATAATATGCCTATAATACAGGGCCAAGGCAAAGGCTTGTGCTTCCTCTGGTTCCCAAGTCGAAAGACAGAGGACACAAAGATAGATCATCCATGCATATCTCTTTCTCAAAATTCAAGTCTTTTCTGTAGAAGTCAAATTCAATGTAAGGCAGCTGTACTGTGGTAGAGCAAAACCTTGAACACATGCAGCTAAATCTCTAGGGGTGTCATGGAAGAAGTTGTTACATAGAAGGATTATAAAGAATGATGGTTATAGCTTGATCAGGCCAGGCTGCTGATGAACTGTTCATGCACTCGGGACCCTGACAAATACCAAGTTTTATACTTGCATATTGAAATATGGAGCATTTTAGAAGAGACCCAAACTAGAAGGAAAATAAATCAATGGAGTACTATAACTCTACAGTAAAAAGAATAATTATATAATGCAGAAGAGGTCATAGCATCAAAGTGAATGTACCACATATTAAGAACAGAATCAACTAAAGTAAAAAAAAAAAAAAAAAAAAAAAAAAAAATTGTATAAATAGATACCACAGACTCTCCATAGATTGAAATTCATGCCTAGGTGAGAATAAATGGAAGGGGCACCATCATAAACACCTGATCAGTATGACAATAGTGACTATAAAATATTAAAGGAGATGATGTTAACTTAGAAACAGTACTGTTATGATAAAAAAGCTCTAAGATGTCTCATTGAGGGCTCCCCCTCATTTGGCTCAGGAGCTGCACAAGCCCTTAGCTGAGCTAAACTGCAGAAGAGGCTGTGCCTAGTCAATTTACCTCATTGATCCTGACCTTGATAACTGACATGATTTCCTAACTTGATTTCAGACCTGCCTTGTCACTACTGACATGTCCAACTGAACTGTTGTGTGAAGCCTACCATTGTCACAGGGCCTGTCCAGCTCACTTTGCTTGCACTGGTCCCTGCTGGTGAGGTCATTGCCACAGCTACCTGGGCTGTTGCCTTCAGCTAGGTCACTCTCTGTCACAGAGCCGCTCACTCCCACTGCTTCCTGACACACACTTCTGAAAGCTTTCTAAAGAAGTCAAGCATGGAGGTGAGGATGATACAACTAATCTTTCCTAGATGTTCTTAACAGCTTATCAGTGCCCCTCACCAAGTACTATGAAAAAACTTTAGATCATGAGGTAAGAGAGAAGCTCTGCCCACATGTGAACTGCAGCTAAAACATAAGACTAGACAGTCTACCCAGCCTGATAGAAAATCCTGGCTTCCTATTGCACTATTCAATGTCTTAGAAATGATTCAGAAAAGCATACAAACAGTGAAGTGGGAAAGTCAGTAGCTAATGTAAAAATTATTCAGAATAGTAAAAACTACAGCTGTCAAACAGTTGTAGAAGGATCCAGAAAGCTAAGGAACAGTCCAATAAAACTCAAAGTTGATAAATCCAAAATACACTGGGAAAACAACATCCACACAAAATCATTGTTTCCAAAATAGCTGTTATAATTACGAAATATGTTCAAGCCAATAAAAATAACTCTTTCAAAACATCAAATTAGCCTTTGGCAGAACATACTGCTGTCACTTCTCTCCTGTTACAACAATCACTGTACTCAGACAGTATTTCCAAATATTCTGATGTAGAAAATGTAGTATTTTGGAAAAATCTTTCTGAGGCATACATTTAAATGTCTCCTAAATATCCTGGGAAGCTAGAGAGTTTCACAAGTGCTGGATAAACTTAACTGTAATACAGTAGGTTTTTCTCTACAAGAGCTCACAAAACAACTTTAGACAATGAATTAACAGTTGGTCTTAATAGCTTAAAATACTGCAGAAAGTCATACAATAGCCCATATATGGTAGCCCGTATGGCAGAGGACTTTGTTACTAGGTCTTCATTCTACTAGGCACTTCATAAATGTAAAATATTGGGCAGTGTTAGTCTTATTTACCGAGGCATCATTTGTTTCGCAGTGACAGTGAGCAGTTCAAGCTCTGTTAACATAGCGATTCTGTTCACATAACAGCAGAATTGATAATTGGCAGTGAGAAAAAATGTATTTTCATGACTGAGAGGGCTCAGCCACATTAGATTGCCCACCACATGGAAGAATCTGCTGTCTGTTATAAAGACACAATAATAAAGAAAATGGAGTGAGAGGGAAGGAAAATAATCTGCATGGCAAGTGTATGAAGGCAAACAATTTACAGGAGGAAAAAAGTCATAGGGAGGAGTAAGTAGCCTATAGTCTTGTTGCTTCTTCAGAACCAGATGCAATTTAACTGCACAAGCCTATACTTTCCTAGAGTCTCTAAAAGCTCTTTCTAGGAATTGGGGTACCACTAGTAAAATAAAATAAAAGTTATTTAAACTCTTATATCCTGCAAATGGGAGAAGTTTAGTCTAATACATTTTAAAGAAAAAAAAGATCTACAGTTCAAATTTAAGGGTTTTTTTTGAGAAAAAAATATGTAAATCGTAGTATTCTATACACAAGCTTTGATAATACCTTACTGTAACTATATACTCTTCCTTCGAACTGAAAAAATACTCAGTTACCTCTAATTAGAAATAAAATCCTGGTCTCCATATATGCTTCCTGGATTCTAGCACAGATAGGACCACCTTGTCCCTAAAGGGCTTTCTTGAATGGCATCTCAATTTCAAAAGCTGTAGAGAAGGAAAAATGGCATAGCCTCAAAAAAAAAAAAAAAAAGAAAAAAAAAAGGCCAAAGTATCAAAGATGATAAAGATATTTGACCCTACCTCTGCTAAAATAAGTAACACTTGACACAGGGCCTAATGAAATAAGAACTGTTGTACTTTTTACATGAGAAAGAGTAATATCTCCTTCTGGCTATTGATGTAAACAAAAAGGAGTGCTTTAATGATTGAGAACAAAATGAAGTTCCACAGGCAATAGAAAACAAAAGGCAGTTAGGCGCAGCATCAGCTGCCAGAAAGAATCTGTACAATACAAATGAATGGAATTTCAGTGGAGACCAGACTGTATATTTTAGCGATATTTAATCTCTTCACCCCCACAGTAAGTAGATTTTTACGTTTTTGAAAGCAGCAGGATGTTATTTTTCAAATACTATTCAAGACAGTGGACAAATAAAAGGAGCCCACCCTGTAATAAAGGCTTAGTTCCTACCTCTTAATAATTTCCTCCAGTCAGATTTAATGCCTAAGCATTCACTTTACTGCTTACAAGCAAACATTAACACATCATGAAACTGAAGTATTAGTTGGAAACCTATATAAATAAGGCAAAACTGCAGCTTTTATGGGGAAAGTTATGTTGTTATGTGTCAATCAAATGAATGATGCCACTGCACACTTGTAAGTAATAAAAAATCAAGTATTTCAGTGTTGGATCATTTCTCACATATTGTTGCTGCCTGGCTCCCAGGTCTGACAATAGAGAGAGGAGATAAAATGTGAGATAAATCCAGCTTCTTTTGTTAAGGCTGAATATGAACAGAATTCAAAAAATTCTTATTTAGTTATGTGTTTTTTTTAAGAAATTTGAGTGTAATTAAAATCTGATATGAAATATAGCCCATTGATTTGCTTAGAACTTACTGTGTATAAAACGACTCTAGAATATAAATGGATTTCAATACCCTGAAAATAATTTTCCCATTATACATCAAGATTAACCTGAGGTGATACAAATTCTTCTTGAAGGAGACAAAATTCCTATTCCAGCGCTCCTTCAGAACAACTGAGGCAGTTGCCTGTATAACAGATAAAAGCTCACATTCCTAAAGCATCACTTTTTTGATAACAAAAAAAAAATCTTTTTTAGTCTTTTGTCTTCTCAAGTAATTGGAGGGGAAAATAACATCTTGTCAGAAAATTCCTAACAAGCTGTATCTGAAACTTTCTTCTGATTCTCTTCACATTTCTCTGTCTGGTCTGTTATCTGTAGACCATATACAATAAGACTTGAACAGAACTCAATCAAATAGCATTTCCTGCAGAAACCCACCCTGACAGCTGACTAGAAAATCAGCTCTGCAGTGACTGAAAAACCAAATGGAGGTCATGGGAAAATCCATTAAGATTCTACCAGAAAATAGTCAATCTTCTAGTTCTAATCAGACTCCACCTGATCAGAGGTCAATTAATTCAGTTCTTACCAACGTTTTGGAAATTTTGAAGCATTGTCAGAAGGGATTTAGGATGAAGAAAAAAACGGAAGCAAGAGGAATAAATAATATTAGTGAATCTCAAATACAGAACAGAGGGGTTGGCTTCCTCTTGGAGAGGCTTTAAGAGAACCTGCTGCTTGTCCATTATGCAAATGTGAGTTCACTGTTTAAATTACCTATGGCCATCTTCAGCAAACAGTGAATAAAATCTGGTAATTATATCATACTGATATGCACACTCCAAGAGCAAGAGTTATTTTCAAAGGTTAATTATTTACATAACCCCTCTCTCTTCATCTTTTATATTCACACAAACTCAATCTCTGGAAAGACAACACAGAATAAGATTTCTTTCTTTTTTTACTAGTAAAATTATTCCATCCAAGAATACAAACTTTGCATTCCACAAAAGAGGTTCAAAAATCTAAAGATGACGGTCAAACATATGCAAAATATACTCAAAATGATGCAGGCAGAAGCAGTTCTCCAGCCTGCATATGGCCCGGTAACATTAAAATATTGAAATTATCCATTTTTTTTAAATTACCAAGTAGTGTAGATGTAATCAGCTACTGTGAACACGTGTCTATGTGCATGCATTTTTATAATATTGTTCTGAAGCTGTGTTAGATAACTGATGACATGAAAGTTGCTACTTGGGAAGATCAAATTTAGAATTGATTTAAAATAAATATTTGAATTTTATTTCCACAAATGAAGGTTTGGTGATTTAGAGCTCTTCAGCCAAGAGTCTTATGAATTAAGGTTTGTGTTTCTTAGTGTATACAGTTATATATAGATCACAGAAGCTCACCTATAGAGCTTGCCTACGAAAGAGCAGACGAGAAAACACCTTCTTTAAGATTCAGAGAAGGAAGAAAGAAATATGAAGAAGCATTAAAACACTGACAGGCTTTTTTAGTTTCACTTCCCAGAAGCTTACAAGATAGAATCTGTCAGTGGCTTAGCAGGGCAGCAATCTTTATCTTTTAAGTCCAGCAAACACAAAACAAAGTTTCTCTTACATCATCCTGTATCTTTTTCACAGTACTTGGGAGGAGTCAAAAGAATAGTTGTTGAGAACATTTTCTCTCAGCTCTGCATGGTTCCTATACTCTTTAACATTTCTTACTCTTTAATACTTCTTTTCAAATAGAATCAATTTTAAAATCCTTTTTTTTCATGCCTTACAAGTTGACAAAATTAGCTCTGAAGCTGAACTATGGACTAGAATTTCAAAGGCATTTAAACACTTCACTTTCACCGAAAAGGCACTGGGAGTTAGCTTCCTAAGCAACAATTGTTCCTTTGAAAGTCTATTCTGAAATCTTATTAGAGAGACTCTGTATTACACAACATACCCACTTTTTCTCATCACACAGATCACTTTTCTTCCAAAATATTTGGAATTTTATAAATTTCTCCTGAAGTATCTCCTAGCTATGGAGAGGCCAGTGCATATAGACTGACTTTCAATTTTGGGAGTCATTTAGTATAATTTACACATTAATTTAATAATGTACATTTCACACAAATAAAGTAATCAAATCAAGCCATCGTATCATAGAAATGATGACTGTAAGAGACCTCTGGAAAACTAATCCAGTCTCCCACGAAACTGCAATTATTGCCAACACTAAACTACATGAGCCATGGCTTTGCCTAGCCACATCTAGAGAACCATTGAGGACAAAGGCTCCCCCATTCGCTTTCAGTGAACTACTCTGGAGGACTGCCTTCATAGAGAAGATGCTTGTACTAAGCATCTTCTAAGCTCGTACGAGAAGATGCTCGTTTGAATCTTCCAAGCAACCACCTGTTGCTCTTGTACTTTGCCTGACTTCACCAAAAAGAATATGGCACCATCAGCTTTGTAATCACAGAATCACAGAATCTACAAGGTTGGAAGGGACCTCTAGAGATCATCTAGTCCAACCTTCCCGCTCCGGCG
>JAUBOD010000158.1:659302-679095 GCA_032353885.1 Nothura maculosa
TTTGTTGCCCTCCGCTGGACCCTCTCTAGAAGCTCCACGTCCTTCTTATACTGGGGGGCCCAGAACTGCACACAGTAATCCTCCTTCAGGTATTTTGAGAAAACCTGCTAGATTAAATAAGCATATTTTCCTCAGCCTCTCGCTGTATTTCATATTCCCCAAGTTTTTGGCCATCTTTGTTGCACTGTGCTGCACTCTATCCAGTTTCTCAATACTCTTCTTGAACTAGAGGACAAAACATGTCCAGGTAGTCCTAGGTGGTGCCTCACTACAACTGAACAGAGTGAGCATAATAAAGTTTAATAGTCAGCCGTTCACATTCCTCTAAATGCACAGTCCAACTGTGATTAGCCCAGTCATAATAGAAACACACTGTTTTATCATATTCATTTTCACCTTAACACTTGAATATTTTTTTCAGCTTAGCTACTACTCAGTCAGCTGCATAACAATCTATATGAATATATGATTTTTTTTTTCTATTCCAGATACAGAACATTGTATATTTTCTCTTGTGGACTTCACAAACATTCTTTTGGGCTAAACTGCAAACATCACGGGTCTTTTGGTCTGAAGCTCTGCCATCTGTCGTGTCAACCACTCCCTAAATTCAGTGTCATTAAGAAATTTGTTGAGGAGTAATTGTGTTATTGTCTAGGGCATTAATGAGGATGTTGATTAATAAGGGTCTCTGACTTGTTCCATTCATCATCAATCATCAACTGAACATTGGTTGCACAGTAAACTGCTGGTTCTTTTCTGCTGTAAATTATTTGTCTTTACAATCTTTATATGACTGGACTAGGGAACTCCCCAGATATAGTCTTCTCCCTGTTAAATGAAGATGGACATAATCTATCATGTCTGAAAGAAAAATGATGAGTGTTGTCCAGAGTTATGGAAGGAAACTCTTCTTCCTTCTGAATAAATATTTCCATTTTTTTATTTATGAGCAGAAATGTCAGCAATTAATACTCCTCTTAAAAACAGAATTTGTTTATCACTTTTAAGAAAAGTAATTAGATACAAATTAGTATCAGATCTTTTCAATTACGACGACATATTTTGACTCATTGAGATAGTCACTATAAACAAAAGGCTTGAGAACTACTGAATTTTGCTTAAGGCTGATGAAGTGTATTGAAGATATAAAATCTTAAGCTTTATAATTTTCAGAAACCTAATATACTGAGCTTTCCTGCATCAATCCAATGTGATTTTTCTAATGGGTGAAAAGCCTGTGGAAAAACTAACTCCAACTGAAGCTGGTGACCTTTCCTGTTCATTTAACTGTGGGTTACATGGCTTATGAGGAAAAGTGATAATAAATACTATTATAAAGCTCATTTCACATCCTGAGTAGTTGTATAGTGAAGACCTCAAAAAATAGTGTATACTCTTAGAGAGAACTTAATAAGCAATCTAGGCCAGTACCAGTTCGTTTTCCTTAAATAGTCAGAGCACAGACTATAAAGAGCCTTGCCAGGAGACAGTTAGGGAAACTATCTAAAATGAAACATAATAATTCTGATTTTCATTCATACAAAAGCTTCATCATTTAGTGCCCCCAGGCCAAACCTGGAATTAGAAGGACACTGTATTCAACTACACTGGCACCTGCAAGTAATAGGGAAACCTTTACTATCAAGACAGTTCCTAGAGCTAAAGAAATAAATATGAAGGACTATCTCTGAACTTTGATTATTACAGTGAAAAGCTTATAAAGACTTTACTAAGGGGCTAGAAATCTTTGTATGTTACTGGATTCTTGAAGTATTTCTACCTTCAAATTTGCAAATCGTATTGCTATAATAATATAAAAATTATGAATTTTTAAAGATGAAATGATCTATTTAAGATATCTGATGTTTCATATTAAGAATTCAAACTTTCCTTCCTTCTTAAAATTAGTGAAAGAAATTTATTTGAGTAAATGGACAATCAAGTACCCAGATAAACACATACAGTGAAGCAATAAGGTTTTAAGCACCTGCACTGCAATATCATATTAGGGCTATATCTGCACAAGCAAATCTAGAGTTAAGACACCAAGTCTACAGTGCCTTGAGATCAAGTGCTGTTCTCTGTAATCAAAAATGTGCAAATCTCACTCACATGTTCTAAGCCCAGCAACAGAGTAATTGACATTATCTGTCACCTAATAAAAGATTTCATTTTTCATCCAAATGCACAATAAACTTTTGATAAATCTTTGTCATGGTCTTTTAAAATAGATCAAGTTAAATGTGTTCAAGTAAGGTTGTTTTAAAACAATCATAAGCACCTCAGAGTCAAATAGTCCACAATAGTGGTGTAATAGGAAATGGACTGCATTAGAGTGTCATGTAATCAGCAAGCACAACCAGACACTCACTGTTACAGCCTTGTCTCAGAGAAGTGCTTACGAAAGATATTTGCAAGAAATATGGCATTTTCTTCGTAAGAAATGGAGTGACAGTAGTCTAATTGACTTTATACAGCGTTGTTCATATAGCATGTGCAAGATGAACAAGAAAGATTCAGATACAGGTGGACAGAGACATTCAAATTTCATAAGGAGTTAAAGAGGGATTTAATAAAGGCTTATATGACAAGCTGCACAGGAGGCCCTAGGATGCAGAAAGGTCACCAGGGAGGCTGGTGGAGACACAGAACAGACATTTTCAGTCATCTGACACAGGTCAGATGTCCAGGCGGGACTTGACTCATAAGAGTCCCTTATATACGAGAAATTTCCTTATAGCAGCTGTGCTAAACTTGAGAAACTACTGTCTGGGAAGCAGCTAGACACTGTTGAGAAATCAGAATATGCGTGCCTGGCCCTGATGGGAATTTGGTCAGTGTATAGATTCACATGCTGGATCTAGCACAACACTGACTCTGCCGTATCTTCCACAGATTTTCTCACTACAAAAGCACTATCAGACTTTTGCTTAAGTCTTTGCTTGTTCCTTATATAAACATGGCACAATGTGCAACATTGATAAATGATGATACTCATTAGAAGAATGCACAGTACATATAGAAGATGGGCAACCAGAGTAGGGAATATTTCTGAAGAATACATGCAGGTTCTTAGGTAACTGACACACTTGATATCTGAGGAACTGAACACAGAAATATGTTAGACAAATACAGAATAAAAACAACAGAGAAGTTAGAAGAGTGAGTCTAGTTCCTGAAAGTTATAAGATTAGAAAGCATGGGTATAGTTAGCAGAAAGACAAAGTCTGCAGGTCCAAGTGGAAAGAGGCTGAAAAGGGCCTAACATAGGAAACGGTGAGGAAACCACAGGAAATCTTCAATGACAATTCCTTACTCTGCACCATTCTGAGGGTGTTCAGCAAAGGGTCCACCTATATCTAGGATTATGATTAGGAGACAAAGCCTTCCCAAAAGTAGATTGAGACTGAAAGAAGAATGTTACATAAAGGAGGAGGCTGCAACAAAAATTCTCCCTGACAACTTCTTCTAGTCCATGAATGGCAGTTTAGGGCTAAGGTTCAGCCCACTTTGCAGTAAATGTTAGGAGACTGAAAAAGCCTAGAGTTTTAGGTGGGGTAGAGCTGCAAAGCTGCTGTCAAATGAAGGAATGGACCACACCAAGAATTCTCCAAATAACTACTTCTTCTGGGCCATAACTTGGTCTTGTGAACTAAACTTACCCAAAAGTTAGGAAAAAAAAAAAAGACAAAGCCTTGAGCTCCACGTAGAGTAGAGTTGCAGAGGAACGGCAAAAATAAGGAGGAGTTCCAATAATGGTTGTTGGATAGCATTAGGAATTTGCAAGCTGCCCATTTTTTGGACTCATTAATACACTTCCTGGATCTTCAGAGTACGCCAAGCATTTCTTTAAGAGTTCCCTTAGCCACTACCCTAGTAATAGCTAAAAATACTGGCCAGCTAAGCAGTCTGAACAAGTATCAAATGAAACGTTCAGACATCTTGAAGCATGCTGAAGTGCCCCCAGACTCAAGTAAGGAAGCAGCAGCCTCAACTGTCCTTCTCATTTCTCATTAACAGTAAAGGATGACTCACACAGTGCTTTCAGCTAAACCTAAACCAGGAACGGGGAGGAACCTGGGAGGCAATGATCAATGATTTGTGAGTTTCCCTGAGATGCCCAGTGATAAGATGTGAGGTTCACAGTTATCAGGTTAGGGCAGGCCTTGTGTCCTGCATATCGATCCCACTTGCTTGAGAATTAAGTGTGCTATAAATTCACTGCTCTCCTTCCTTCTGCATGCTCAGCAAATGCACACATTGAAGACAATAAGAGAGACAGAGTGAAGCGGAGAGGTGATGCTTGTCGGACAGAGGTATCTGAATTGAAAGATTTGCTGGGAAATCATTTTGAGCAGTCTACTCATCCATGCCTCCAAACATTTTAAGTGTATTAATGCAGTAATTAACAGCATAGAAAGGGTACAATGTTCCCAAGACACATAAAACATTCACATTATAGAAGAGTTAGAGAAAGAAAATATGCTAGACCATGCATTTAAACGGCCTTTATGTTGCTGCTTGCTGTTCACTTATGCTCTAATTTTGTTTTTCTCTTCAGCCTCCAATCTATTTAAATAAGATATTTGTCAGACCAATATTTATTTCACACCAAAGCCTCTACAGATGCCAGTTTTCAATCTCCCTTTGCAAACAGTTTCAGTTAGGAGAAATTTTATTTCAATGAAGGCAATTGTAGTGTTGTGGCTTTGGGGCTTTTGTTTGTTTGTTTGTTTTTTGTTTTTTATTTTTTATTTTCTTTTTTCCGGAAGAATAAAGGTTGGTGAGAGAGGCAATATATGTGTAAAATTAATAGATTTTGAGCCCTCTATTATCAATGCTGTGGACATTCATTTGTATTTACCACTGAACTCTTCCAATCAAATAGCTAAATGAGAAATTTCAGGGTAGCTAAATGTATGCCCAGGAAAATAATCCACATTAAGGGACTAAGGGCAAAGATATTTTAAGCTGAATAAGTAAAATTCTTAAGCTCTGGGTCTGCCCCAAAACAGAAATTCATTTAACAGGTCAAGTTTGTTCTATGATAATAGAAAATACTCTCTATGAATGGTGGCAGAATGACCACAGAAACAGTTCTCAAAAAAGCCAGACCTTTCATAAAGGAAACAAATTAATAACGTGACAGAGATGAACAGCTACTGAATACAGCATCAAATACAGCATCAAATGCAGCAACAAATAAATAAATAACAATAATAATAAAGTTCTGTGCTTTGTAAGCAACCTATGGGCAGCCGTTGAACAACATTAACAAATTAATAAAAATTGTGATCTGCTTGCAAAATAACTGCAAACATTAGAAATGTTTTGGTTGTAAACAGACTTCTAATCTGCAGCTAATGGTAGAGAAATCTCATCAATTGACCCTTTCTGTCCCTCTGCAAGACTAACCTCTCAAAATATTCCAGAGTAGCTGATGGACGCCCTCCTTACCCTGCCTTAAAACCTCATGTGATGGATTAGCACAGAACTATTATTTGAATAAAGTTAAACATCACTGCAGCTGGTTAAGGATCCTTCTCAGGACTGTATATAGCACTTCAGCAACAAGCTCCTGCAGTGACAAATACCTATCAAAGAAATAGTGATGGGACATTAAAGGTGGTCTAGGGATTGTACCTTCTAGATAATACCTTCTAGCTTGGCTAGATGTATTACAAGGAATAACCACAGCTCTATTTGTAATTTAAGCCTAGTACTAACTTGACCTAATGGCTTCTTTACAGGGGGTGACAAGGCACTGGGACAGGCTGCCCAGAGAGGTTGTGGAGTCTCCATCTCCAGATATCCTCAAAACCACCTGGTGCCACGTACTCTAGGTGTCCCTGCTGGAGCAGAGAGGTTGAACTAGATGATATCTAGGGGTCTCTTCCTATCTCAACTGCTATGTGAATCTTTGATTATGTGAGATACTGAATCTATATTACAGTGTCCTTCCATGCTTTAGATCTAGTGGATATCTCAATCAGTCATGCCAAAATCACAGAGCCATTTAGAGCAAGGGAAGAGAAGGGAAGGGAAGGGAAGGGAAGGAAAAAGTCAAGTTGGTCAGCAAAATGAAACAGTTGTTATTTATACATTGAATAAGCATGATAAACAGCATAAGGGAAAAACTGAAATTTCTTGCCACTGCAAATTGATAATCTGGGGAAAAAATAATAATTTTCTTCAGCATTAACTTTATCAAGGTCTTTAAGTCCAGCCACCTCAGTGGCCACTCGCAGAATAAATTTTTCAATACCTTACAAATAAACTTGGAAAATACAGAGAGGCAACTATGCCTTCCAAAACACTCCAGAGTTAATTGAGTTAACAGAGCTAAATTTCTGGGATAAAGCTTTAGATTTCTCCAAAAACAGGGCAGGAGTTTTCTTGACATTAAAATAATGCTATTTTTCACAAGTATTTCAAGCTTTCAAGCTATTTCTGTTTTATTCAAATGGCTCTTCCTATCAGTCAGTATCAGTAAAAATCAAAGCTTTTCTAATGCAGTAATAGTTATTCTAGGACAATATTTGAAGAGAATATAAAAGTGAAACTGCAGACATTTTCATTTCTAAGGCACATGAGAGTGGCAGATATTCATCGTGTTTATTTATTTATTTATTTATAGTGACAGCATTTAATATATTCATTGGTCTGTTGTGTGAAAATCCTCCAGGCCTCTGTACTTTTAAAAGATGTTTCTTCTTATTGATTTCCTGCAGTCAACTATAAGACAAATTCTGTGATTCCTAATAATATACACACTGAGGCAACTTGGGCAATAAAAGTGTTTATTATTTTGTAGCATGAGGAATGAGAGTAAAAGGATCTCAGTTCAATTGTAAGTTTATTCCCAACACAACAACTATGGTAAATCCAGAGATAAAATGAAAGATTAATTCATGGAGGTGGCACTTTGGCAGCAGCATGTTACTGTTGTATTGTTATTTCTTGCAAAATATTTTTTTATGCTTTTGCAGACTTGCATTTGCACTGTTTTCTGCATGGCAAATGTTCTTCCACCTAGGTATTTACCAGAGGTTTTCTCTAATGTGAGATTAATGCTGATAATAAAAATAACAATAATAGTAATAATCCTTCACATTTTTATTACCCCTTTGATACACAAGGTCCCCAAGATACCCTTCACCAACAGTGTGGAATGGCACAGAAAATTAATATATCTTTCTACATAGAGTCACAGAATAATTTAGGTTAGAAGAGACTTTTGGTAGACATCCAGTCCAAATCCCTACTTGCAATAGATCAAACAAAACCCCTTGCTCAAGCCTGCTCCAGTCAAACCCTGAATACCTCCCAGGATACCAATTCCATAGGACCTCTGGGCAAACCTATTCCAGTGTAATAACCCTTAAGGTTAAAAAACCTGCTGCTGACTTTCCATAAGAAAAGTCACTCTCCGCCTCAGGTAGTGCCTCCTGTTCACCTTCCTGCCATGGAGAGCTACAGCCAGGGCAAGTACCACAGAGAGGTCCCATCCCTGCACGGTGCACTCTCCCTCGCTGCTCCCAGGCCCTGCTGGGACACCACAGCCATGACACAGCAAATGGCCGCTGTGGCAAGCAACATGGCTGAACAATGTGGCCCAACGACTCTGGCAGGCTGTTAGGAGCAGGGAGCAGGGCTGGCTGCCATCGTGGCAGCAGGTCAGAGCTTTGCAGGGGTCTCACAGTGGACTCCTGAGCTGCATTTATCTCTAGTCGCTTCTATTTCCATTTTTTCCTGTAAGTTTCTTACTCCATTCAATCATGCACGTGTCTGGTAGCCAAAATGAGATCCCAGTCAATAGAAAATAGAAGAGGAAATGAAAATGGAACTAAGCTCCAGCCTGAAGGTGGATATGAAAGGACAGCAGGGAGCAACGCAGTGGCCATGATCTCCATGCATGGTGTCACAGGGGAAGAAGGAAAAATAGGAGTCCAGGGCGGACAAAGATGCATCCACAGAGATAATAGTGAATGCCTTTTTTTTCGCACACTTGTCAACAGGAGGGAAAATGCAGCTGCTCTTCTGTAATCCTTCTCCACTTCATCCCTTTGCAGTCACAAGGGTAAAGGGAGTAGACAATGTGCTTGGAGCAAGGAAGCGTACATTCATGCCTTGGTAGAGGGAGACTTATGAGCAGGGACAGGCAAATGAAGGGAGTAAAGACATAGATGATGTCCCCTGGTGAGGCAGCTCCAGGCAGAGGAGATGCAATCTGTATTGTCCTAACATGGGAAAGAGCAGGAGAGTCCGGGAGCACTCTCCACTTTCCACCCCACATGAACTGGCCATGGTGAGTTACCAGAGAGAATTGTGAACCTGGAAGTTCTTAAGGGAGGAGAAGGGCTGCTCATGAGCACCTGGCTGTCAAGAACGAGGGATTTGAGCTGGAGAGTCACACAGAGTGAGTTATATCCTATTAATCCTCCAGGTACGGCAGTCCAGTCAAGACATCTGTGCACAGGAAGGTTACACAGGCTGCACTGGAAGGAACTGCGCTCAAATATTTTTTTACAGTTCAATCAGGAGGAGAGTCAGGACACAAATCAGGCACTGATGCAGGTCTTCATTCACCAAGTGCTTGAGAGATCTACTAGCAGCAACTCTGGCTTCAACATTTCTTTAGTGCTGCAGAGATTTGGGGTTTTTTATACAGACAGGGCAGTATGATTCATCCTGTCTATAGCTTGGAGGTGGCTCTTTGTTTATGGCTACAATTACTAAGCCAGCAAGAGCACTAGCGTGATGAGCTTGCAAAATAAGCCAAGACAGATAGACTTCTCCAACAATCTTAAAATGTACTTTTCTTGAAAAAGGATTTTCAGCAAACTTTCAGGAGTTTTAGTCTCCATCAGGGAATGTGTAGAGCTGATAAATAGCTAGATGTAAAACTGTAATTAAAAATTCAAAGTTAAAGGTTACAGATATTCAGCCTTTCAATTCCTGCTGTTTGAGGAGATTACTGGCATCATATATAATATTTCAGAAGTATTTCTGAGGTGGAAGATTAGTGGAGGTACTCTCCTTCTTTCAAACTATTTAGCTGCACACAAAAAAAAAGAGCAATTCAGTTTCATTGGATGAAATTGTAGCTGCTACTGTCAGGAACACTAGAATCAACAACAGTAGTAGTGAGTCCTTGGTTTCTTAATTAGAAACATACTTGAGTTTGGCTCTGAACTTGATTTGACAGAGGCTTTTTAAGCCTTACCACTTCCTGTAAAAAAACATAGGGTGGAACTGTATGCGAAGACCCTAGACATTTCCTTTCATTTCAGTTCATTTCATTTCATTTCATTTCATTTCATTTCATTTCATTTCTTTTCTTTTCTTTTCTTTTCTTTTCTTTTCTTTTCTTTTCTTTTCTTTTTTTTTTTTGTCCAGTACTCATTGACAAAACTGTTTAGAAATGTATGGGAATTTGAGATAACTTTCAGATGGTCCCTATCGATGGCAACATGTTTACTAACACTGCTATAATGAATGCAATAGCCCAGACTGCTTTAAGCCATCCCTAATAAAGAAAATCCTATCTATCTCATTCATGCTCTAGCCAAGGAGACCAGAAAAGACTGTATTGTTAGAAAAGTAGCGTCTGAGTTGTCGATTATCTTTTAGATACCCTGGGGACAACCAAGAACAGGATGACAATCTTCTGGTTCCTTGAGGATCACAACATTTCAGTACATGCTGAGTTCAACATTTCAAATGAAGATAGATGGACTGTCATTTTACCATCCCATGGACATTACCAAGATTTTAGAATTTCACGATGGTTGCATATCAGTGATCACAAAGCAATGGAGTTCTGTTTTACTGCATCACTTGTTTGAAAAATTGTAATATCTCTGGATCAAGTGTAGGCATATAACTGCACTGTTTCCAAAACAGTCAGGATCTAGGGATTTTATGCTGATTTTGTGATGGCTATAGGAGGACAGATGACATTTTATCCAAGCTCACTTTAATGTGACACAGGGAATGTTAAAACCTGGGTTCACTGTATCATTAATTATGCCCCAAGATTCATGGAAACTTAACGGAGCAAGCTATGCTGCAGAATTGCTGCTGGTGACTATATCACTTAGTTTAGCTCTAATTCTAGCTCCATTATGCTTGGTCTTGAAACAAGGGTTTGATCCTAATTTCCACACAAACAAGCTGAATATATTACTTTCAAACACATTTGTTATTATGAAACACAGTTTTTTCAATCTCCTCTGTTATAGTTGTTCCATTTTGTATACATGTTAATTAATTGAGCCCAAGAGAGTATGAAAAGGAGGGCACAAAACTGCCTATATATCCTAGTGATTACAGTATCAGGAATTATGGAGAGTCATGGTTCAAGTCTGTGTTTCAGAAGACACTTAATTATTCAATTGAAAGTGAAAACATTTTAGCAGCTTGTTGGAAATTTCCAACCAGTACTCATTTAGATTACTATTTCAGTTCCCTATAGTGTAACAATTTAATGGTGCACTCTTAGATTAAAAAGCATGCATTTTTTTAAATAGCATCCTTATCTACATTGCTAATCATAATTTGGATTAGTAACACATAACGAGTTTTAAAAATCTAATTTTCTCTTATTGTTTATGCTTGAAAAAAAATGTCTGTGAGAAAAAACATGGTTTTGTGTGTAAAGCTTCCATGAGATTTTGAAGATGCCCATTCAATTCCTAGAATTGTAAAGACCCTGCTAGACTCTGCCTACATCTTTTATGCTCAAGTTCTATCCTTCTATAGTAGAATCTTAAAATGTTGCTGGGCTCTGTCACTATTCATAGGTAAGTCATGATGGAAGGCAATAAAATGATAAAACCATGGAAACAATCCCAGGAAACACCCAAGAAACACTCAAATGTGTGTGAAATAGTGATTCTCTGAGCATCATGAGAAAAATTTCCAAAACTCCCTCAATAGCACTAGGTCCCTACAACTGTTCTTTGCAAGAGAGGGTTCTTTGTATTTTTTGCATAATGAATACTAAGTCAAGGAAGAGAGAGATTTGGTTCAGTTCTCTTCTGAAATACGGTATGCCTACAAAAGCATTGTTTTCATGTATCCATTCCTGAAGATGTTCCAGGTGAGCAATGAGCAGATGAAGAAAAGATGCAGTTACTGGAATCTAATCAAATGCTCTTAACTGTGAGTAGTGCTTGCAGAATGCCAGTAGAATGAGCCCTTCATCCGCTTTCAAACTTCCAGCTAAGCAATTCTATATCTTACTTGAGAGCTGCATTCTCTTTTGGACCAGGAAATCCCATTCCTTTTCCTGAGCTGAGATCAATTCTGTAGATGACAACCTCCGACACCCTAGAGCTGGGCTTTCTTCCCACAGGTAAATCAAATTAAATGAAATAATGAGTTACAGAAAAAGGGCTAAGAGCACTACCGCATGCCTGCACTTACATTTATATTACTCTTCTCTCTTCCCTAAGAGAGACAGCCTTCTGCCTGATGTTACAGCCAGAATACTTCGTTTGGTCTGCACTGCTATTCCATTATAAGTTCATTGACCATTTTAGCAGGAATTTCAGAATTGTGGACATCATTAGAAAAATTTAATTTATGTAGAACTTCAATAACAATAGAAACTCCCTCATACCCAACAAAACGTTGTCAAATTAGTAAGTAGGAAGCTGCCCTTCTCAGACTTTTTTATGATACGCCAGTTTCTGAATATTTTCAGCAAAAGATTTCTAGGTTTATCAGGCTTTCAAGTGGGATAGTTTCTCATTACTTGTTTCACAAGTTAGATATCTGATGAGCAGAGAAATGAGATTACAATTCCAGATTTGGTTGCTTAAACGTCAGCAATTTTGTTGGATTTGAGCTTTTAATTTCTCTCTGCCTCCAAGTCACTATCAAAAAAAAAATTATATAACAATAAAATATAATTGCAGTAGACTGAAGTTGAGGCCCTTCTGTAGGGAAATGCACTCCAGAGTAGTGTCTCTTTATCCAAATTTATCCAAGGAAAAAGATGCAGGATAGAATGAAGATAGGAAAAGAGAAAGATACGTTTAAAATGACACACCAAATCAAATTTTGGTTTCCTAAATATCATTACAGTGGTACTGAGTGTCACAGACACTGAAGGTCCAGTGCTAGCTATCATATTACAGGTATCTGGTTACACATATCCTAACAACTAGTATTATGGAATACAGTTAGGACGTTGCTGTTTTCCTACCATGCATGCAACCGTACCTGTATTATGTAATGCTAACTGGAAGGCTGCAGCACAGCAAGCCATACCTTCATGAATAGCTTTGCAAACACCATCAAGATTGTCACCTTCCTATGCAATGCTTTTTATCTACATAATAAAATAGAAGTATAATCTTTTATTTATTTCTAGAGATTGATGTTTTGATTTTTCCACACAATAAAAATAATAAAATCATAAAGTAATTAAGTTATTGGTGGAATTTTTGTGACATGGTAACATTTTAAATTGGTCTGAAGTCTGTAAAAATGTGTTTATTCAACACACACATCTCCACCTAAATTTGGTCTTTTCTGTGAAATCATTAGTTTTAATCTCTCTTTTTTGAATTTATTGCTGTTTTCCTTCCAGGACTGCATTCTTCCATTATACACTGGTAATAACATAGGTTGGTATTTATAGAGCACTTTATATTCTTAAATCTCTGTGTAAGCATTCATTATTTCATCACTACAGATTTAAAATAATTCATTCCTATTTTAGAGGGATGAAATGTAGGGAATTGAAGCACTGACAACTTCAGCCTCAAAACAAGTCAGTAACAAAAATAGGGTAAAAATCAAGAACCTCTGACTTGTGGGATCATAGTGCCTACTAACTCATAGCACTTACCAAAATAGTTGCTAAAATTATTGAAGGACAAAACCGTACACAACAAGCAATTTCCAAAGGTCAACTATATGTCACAGATTATACCATATCATTATTATTGTGACTTTAACATCCTAATAGACCCGGAAAGTTTGTGAAGTCTATTTTAGATAAAGTTGTATTCTTGCATGTATACGTACATTCCTGTATGTTTGTTTATTGTGTTTAGATTCAAACTGTATTCTGAAAGACACTCATTCAAACCCTTGTTTCCATCACTTTTGCTAGGACTAGGGAGTTATTTTCAAATATATATTATATATATATATATATATTTACCTTCCCCCCTCACTATTTTTTCCAGTTTCAGCTGAATTATACATGCATATAAACTCTTTGGAGACAGACTACTAGACTAATTTTTATCCAGTCTCTAGTCCAAAGTTGTAGTAAATATATGATGCATAAAAAAAAGAAAATATAAAATATATCCAGCTAATTTTTGTTTTCCAAGATATACTTTCTACTTGTCTTGTGGAGGTCATTTCCAATAATAGATTTTCGTGAAATAAAATCAATATGTTGACTTTTCATTGTCTTCAAGAAGTGAGCTGAATCTGTGCATTACAAAACAGAGAATTAGAAAATAAATCTAGAAAGTTAAATGCTACCCCCTTTCCTTATCTTTCTCATTAGAAGACGGTGAGATGCTAGAAGTTGGCTAACCCTCTGAAAGTCAAAAATCAAACAACACTTACAAATTACCAAGTTTCCATGTCTTAATAAATTACCTTTTCTGAGTTCAGTCTTCCTAATTGATTCTGTACACAGCCCTACACTTCTGCAATTGCAAAGTAATTTACTTCACATTTGCAGTGGGCTGGAAATGGATGAGTAAAATTGTCAAGCTGATCAGTGACAAATCCTACAGAATAGTAGCCTGATGCTTTGTGATCATCTGTGGTGCAAGGCCCTGAGCATCTCCTCCCCCCTCCTTTGCATGATTTGCCTGATGGAGCTCAGGGCCAAACTAGAGACAGTATGACTGGGGGGCTCACCCTTTCTTCTGGTGACCTGGCTGTCAGACAGCTCTACTGGAAACCTTCAGTGAAGACTGAGCCATGAGAGCTCTATCTCTTACACTTGGCATCTGCCAGGTGGCAGCTCAGAAGATTGTTCTAGCATCTCTCTCCTTTAATGTTCAAAAATCTTTTCATTTCTTAGTTATCATTGCCATTTTACATGTATTTTTAATACTATTAGCTTTAGTCTGTCCTTTAGCTTAAATAGTTCTTCCTCAGAGTTTATTGCTGATGTTTTCAGAGACAGCAATGCAAATTTACCCTGGACAAACCCCTCTTTCTCATCCAATATCATCATTCATCAAAACAGTAAACAGTGTTCAGGTTTGCTAAGCATTGTTCTCTATGACCTACTGACCGAGGATAATCTCCTTTCTGTTTGTACAGTGAATGGTGCAGTAGAGCTCTAACTTGTGGATTCGGTATTTTATCATGTTTAGAAACATGTTGGAGCATGATTCAGCTCTGATTCACAATAAGCTGCAACTTAATTCAGCGCTAATTTAATGGACAACAATAAAATGGAAACATTTTCAACGCAACAAAAGAGATGATTATTCAAAATTTCAATTCAGTTACTCGCACAAAGACTTCCAGAGGCATTTCAGGTTCCAAAGACATCTGCAAGATTCTTGCAAGACATCTGCAAGACATCTGCAAGATTCATGTAGTCATTAAGATATACAACCTATGACAGGTATACCTTTCTAGAGAAATGACTAAAGCCCAAGCAGGACCTAAAGTCCATGTGTGGGCAGGATGCCTCAGGTGCCCATGAAAGTGAAGCTTGCTAGACTGCTTTCATTGTATGGCTTCATTTCAATATCAACAGTTTGTTTCATTTATTTGATGTTTGGTGCCAGTGAGAACACAAAGGAGACTGGTCCATGTAGTCAGCAGTCCTATTGATTATTTCATTTTTGCAAACATATTTAGTAAAAAGGCAATCAATACTGTTCATTAAATCCCTTAAAAAATACATGTTTATGACATACAGTATTCACTGTACATCTTTCATGATGTTACATGGTTCTGTTTCAGTTTCCCTGTTTGCTGGTTGAGCTAATAAAATTGCAAATAATGAATACTCATATTTACTGCTTAATATGGAATTAATGCTATTTCCTGTATATCAGATTGAGCAAATACCCATTTGATGAATGTTCCTAATTACGTTAAGAAATAAGATATATGTATAGTTGAATTCAACAGTTTAAGTTGGGAAAGAGGCTAGTGTAAATTGGGTAGGATGTTCAGAGAGTGTTGCCCCACCACACACATACCCCAGTATTGAATATGTCCTTCAATCTTTGCAAAGTTTCATATGCTTTGTTCTAGAATTTGCAGAGGAAATTCAAAGGCAAGACATATTACTATTGCTATCTTGAATTTTTAGTCAGTGCTGCATTCATAGAGTTGACAGTGCACTAAGCCAGAAGGTTGATGGGTTACTTGACATGCATCTGGGACTAACCGAAATTAGTTTACTACCCTTGAGAAACTTGTCAGTATAGAAAACAGCCATCTCCATGCCTGTACCTCTGACTTCTGTGTTGGAAGACTCTGACCTGGCTTGCATGATAAAGGTTTTCTGAGAACTGTGTGCCTAGCCAGTGCGTCCAGATGTGCACTAGCTTGAATGCTTGGTACTGGAAACACATGACATAGAGGCAAGCTGGAGGTCAGGAAAGTTTTTTGTTAGACAATACAGTTATTAATCCCCTCTGAGAAACCATGGTTCATCTGCAAACCTTAAAGAAGTACCATAATTAAAAGTAATGATAGAAGGATATATTTATGGGAAATAGATAGTTATGCAAAAGAGGATAGCATTTATTCTGTATTATCTCATAAACTCATGAAATCTTCTTCATCTATGCTCTCATTCAGTTGATCTCCTTATATGTACTTCTAAATGAAGACTTATTGAATGTTGTTTTATAGTGATGACTTGAAGGTAAAGAAGTCAAAAAAGAAGGAGCTGTGTGCAGGAACAGTAAGTCTGAGCTCACTGCTGTTGCACTGGATCCTCACTGCAGAGGCAGATGCTTGTCTTTCTGCTTGGCTTAGAGCAGAAGTTCAGAGATTCCTTCCAGATTCAACTGTTCTGTGAAAGTGTGGTTCTTAAATAGCCTCAGAATCAGCTATCTGTGTAGATATATTCTTTCAGGGCTCACTGAAAGTGAGTCACTTTCCATACATGAGTTTTTTAATGTTTTTAATATTGTGAAAGAAAAAAATTCAGAAGCTTTTCTATGAATATGTGAGTTAGTGCAACTCACAGATGTCTTTAAGGTTGAGTGGGGCTATTGCTTTTACGCAGACAGATGGCCACCAGAACAAGGAGCTAAATTTGCATCTAAGAATATCCCAGAAGAAGCCAGGAGGCCCACACAGTCCACACATGTAGAGGTACCCAAGGAAGAACCGAAATAACTAGCAATTTGTTTCTAACCACATCTACTATTATATGTTTAAAAATTGCTTTTAAATGGCCCATCCTCCCACAACATCTTCCATGGGAGGAATTGTGATGCTCTTTCTTGAGGATAGAAGTGATAGTGCCCTATCTATATATACATTTTCTTCATAGAGGTGAAATTAAGTACCTATAGCAGAAATAGACCTGCTATAGAAGCCACAGGACTACAGAGTCAGGCTCTAAATAATCACATTGATTTGTGAATCTCTTTCTTATAATCTGCCTCTTTTTCTTCCCTTCGTTTTGATCTCTTTCAAGAAAATGTTGGAAGGCATAAAAATCTGCTCCTGACACTTTTACAGATAATGAAATCTAACTCCACTTAAAACTCTTTGGACTGAAATATGATGTTCTACTGAACTTCATGACAAACAAGAACAAAGGAGTGAAATTCTTTGGAAAAGCTGCTTTTACTCTTTTCCTTTGGATGTAGAAGAACCTGGTATCTCATAATATGTCCCTGGGAATTTTCAGTATAATTTGGCTGACTGAAGAAACTTGAATAGTTAAAATAGTTTTGTGTTTTATGAGGAAAATCTTTATATTTGCTCATCTTGTGGGAGTCAAGCTCTTAAGAGAATGTTTATAGTGACTTTTTAGTCACTTTTGAGAACCTTTTGAGGTTCTTGTCAGGACTGCCTCATTTAATGAAGGAAATCCCAATATAACAAAGCTCTGATTTTATTTCACTGGTGCAATTGATGCAAAACAATCTATCTGTAAGAGCCTGATAATTTCCCAAACAGAGTTCATAGTGTTTTCTATGAACCAGTCAGTCCTTTCAAATCATGCAGTTATGGATATTCAAGCACTGTGCTGCGTTAGAGCTTTAGTGACGTTGGTAACTTTATTGCTTCTATTTTATCTATCTATAATGAGATATAAATGGTAAAGTGACTTTTTTATGAACATTCACAGACAAAGGAGTTCTGATCTCTGGGCCAGTGTTTTGAAACCTTAGTAGGTTTCTGCTCAGTATAAATTGAGACCAGAGACTGAACATGAAGAGATTGAATAGTAAATCTAGAAATGAGATCATTTCTCCTTAGTTTTGTTTGATCACATGCTTTTCCTGAATGTATATGATTCAATTCTATCTAGTATAAGAAAAGGGTCCTCTCTGTCATCAGCAACTTTCTGACTAGCTTAGGTACTAATACCAAAAAATAATAAAAAAGAAATCCCTGTAAATTATGAATTATTTGCTTTCTCATCTCAGGGTGGTACAGTAATAATTTTGATGAAGGATTCAGAGTTAGGGATAATCATGTGATTTACTCCTTTTTCAAAAAGGGAGATTAATTTCCCTTTTCAAAAGTCTGGGATGGTTGCTGCCAGAGTATGAAGCCCCATTCTGTCTGTCCCATTTGGGGTGGGATGAGTAGGCAATATCTTTGTTAGCCATTTAATTCAATATATGCAGTTTAATTATGCCTGCATGCAAAACCACCTGTGACCTTCCATCTGGTAATGAAATTCACTCATCCCTACACACATACGGAATCTTTGAAAAAAAGAACAGTATATTCCTGGAGGTAGGAAGGAAATAAGCATTATGACTATTGCAAGAGGAAGCATCTGCTATATTGTCTTTCCAGATAGCTGGTGGGCAGATGCTTGCCATTTGTGTTGCCTTGGAAGGAATGGAGTTGAGATCCATCCATTTCTATCAATTTAAAGTACTCAGATGGACTGACAGATAGAACACACTCGTGCTGAGGTAGCAACATGTCAAATGTGGCTTTGGGAATATAGCTCAGCTTTGAACCTTTAAAATATTAACAAAACATTAAAATAAAACGTTGTATGTTTGTGAACTGAAACTATAATGATGAAAAGAACCAAGGTGCATTGGATTTTGCAGGAGGGAGGGGAACCCAAATTTCTGTCTATTTGAAATTAGACATAACCTTTATTCTGAATAAAATTAAATTACAGGATATACGTAGTCTGTCTGCCATCTCAACCAGCTAGTCAGGACTAGCAGGGTCATTTTTTGATACACTAATAGTTACACAAACTGCTACCAGGCAACACCAGGTAGAGAAATTCAGGCATCATATGTCTGACCTCTCTCCAGCTCAGTGTGAAACTGTAGTACATTTTCTGACATCTCTTTCACTATGAAAAGAGCTTCGTAATAGAAATCAGAAATGTATTTTACTATTTGAAATATATAACTTACTGTACAAAGTGTAAATATTTCAATGCCATTTTCTATTCCAATCTAAATGAAATAGTAAAAATTCAGATAGGATAGAAAGTCACACACATTTCATACTGGTAGCCTCCAAAAAGAAAATATTGCTGTTTGTGATCTCAGCAAATGATTTGACAATTTTAAAAGATATTTCTCTCTTAAGTCATACAAGTTTTATTTTTTAATCAGATGTTTCCTCTACCAAATTTTAATTTCATTTAAAAAATTCTTAAATTTGCTTATCTCTTTTTACTAATGCCTTTCTTCCAAGGATGTCAAAGCAATTTACAAGTTTGTTAAGTATCATTGTGCCAGTTTTTTTACAGAGATTGCAATATAAGGAACTAAGATGTCATAAAAAAAGTTTCTGAACCAGCTGAGAAGAAAATCTGAATCTGTGAGCCAACCCTTGAACATTTAGCCACAGATTCTAAATCCTAAACAAAAAATAAAATGATGGTGTCCCAGACACTATTCTTTTCCCCAGTATTAAATAGGAAGGAAGTCTAGGCTCCTTTGGGTGTGTTTTCAAAAAGTGTGGGTTTTTTTTGAAAAATCCTTTTAGATGACACATATTAGAAATCTGCTAATTCAAGAAATTCTTTTCTTACTTTTTGGTTGACCTTACACAGCCTGTTCCTATTGTATATCTCCTTAAGCACATGGTTCTGACTTTGAACTAGAGAGCCCGGAAGTTCTATAGAAAGTATTTGTATTTTACGGGATGAAAAAAAAAAAGGAGAAAAAATCTCCAGACCTTTCACACAGCTGTTTACATATATAAGCTGCTCTTGATAAAAGTAATGGGGCTTTGGATTTGAGTGAAGCATTAAAACTGAGTGATGGCACTTCCTTTTCTCCTTCTCTCTCCCTGTCTCTCTCTCTCTCCCCTCCCCTCTTCCTCTTTCTCCCTCTGATTCCCTCGCTCCCTTTCTTTTTCTACTTCTCTGTCTCTGTTTATTTCCTCTGGCTTCTTTATGTCTCTCCATATTTCTTCCTATTCTCTTTCTACTTTTCTATCCATTTCTGACTCTTTCAGTTGGTACATTTAGAAAGACCAAGTTAGGGAGAAAAATAAAAGAAAGAAAAAAGAAAAGAAAAGAAAAGAAAAAAGAAGAGAAGAGAAGAGAAGAGAAGAGAAGAGAAGAGAAGAGAAGAGAAGAGAAGAGAAGAGAAGAGAAGAGA
>JAUBOD010000158.1:679195-723916 GCA_032353885.1 Nothura maculosa
AAGAGAAGAGAAGAGAAGAGAAGAGAAGAGAAGAGAAGAGAAGAGAAGAGAAGAGAAGAGAAGAGAAGAGAAGAGAGGAAAGAGAAAGAAAAGAGAAAAAATGGAAAAGCAGAAGTCTGTCTAGATGAATGAGATGATGTACAATAAAAATGTTAAAAAGGCATTTTTTAGTGACAAACTGTGAGATGAAGTATTGTATCAAATTTGTGATCTTTGGACTATTGTTCTCTATTTCTAGCTCCTGCTTTGGATGAAAAATAGATTGTGTGTTTGTGAGATAAAAAGGACAAATTCATCTAGAGCTATGTTCCCTTGTAGTTGATGTATTTTCATATATTGCTGTAATTTAGTGTTACGGTCTAATCATAATTCAGTCCCTCTCTTTAGTAAAAGCATGTGCCTCTAATTTGCAATCAATTTCTGGTCTTGATTCATGAGAATAATGAATGTCCTCATCTACAGCTGGAGACAAAAGGGGACAAAAGCACACAGCATTTTGCAATCTGGACTCTTTAGACACTTCATCTCCCTGGACATTAGGGACTGAGCAACCAAGTCATGCTAATTTTGTACCATAATCATTGTATGAATAATGATTTTCCAATTAAAGTTTTTCTTCATGTCTTTTTTATACACAGTTTGAATAATTGAAGAATATAATAACTGTTTTGTATGTTCTGACACAGTATAAACTATATCTCACTTTTACATCACTGGTTTTCTAATCAAATATTGCATAGTTCCCAAAAGGTGATGTTTTAAGATACAGTCATGGGTATCAAGTCGGTATCACAGACATTATTATTTCCTGATAATATAGTCTTGTTGAACAAAGACTTGTCAAAGAACCAGTATCTAGAAATACTAATTTTCAAGAAATACTGTAGTTCAAAAGCCATTCCCTTTCACATACTAAAGTTGTAGATTATTTTGTAGTTCTAAAGTTAATTTCCCAATATACAGTCATCTGAGTGAAGTTTTCTATACTAATCTGAGAACACTACATGCTTACCAACACTGTATCATATGGAAATCAGGATAGGTATGCATGCTACTTCCTTACCTTGGATGGAACTGGACTTGTTTAAGAATCTGTCATAACATCTGTATTTTTACACTGTGCTAGTGGCAGAGATCTTTGGATAATCAAGTTCCCTTTCTGCTAAGCAGTATAGAAACACATAACCTGAAAGCAACTGCTTCTTTAAAAAGCTTAGAGGCAGATGCATCAGGAGAGTAAATAAAGGAACAGAGAGAAGAGGTGAACAGAATGTGATAGTGACCCAGCTCCATATCAGAAATCACTAATTATCAATAGAAATACACTTGCAATTCTGGGTCAGGAGGATCTGTTTTCTTGTAGTTTTGAAGGTCTAAATAGCTACTTAGCAGAGGGCAGACAAAAATGGTACTTATTGATTATTTCACTTATCACTAATGAAATCACTGCTAGGTTGGAACATGGAATCTACTTGTCAGCAACACAGATAAGAGTGAAAGAGAAAAGAGAAATGCTGCAAGGCACTGAAACATGGTTTCATAAGACAAATTGCATCTAGCTCCACTGAAATTTGGCCAGGTACTACAACTGGCATCTCTATTCTTGTGGGCATAGTATTTCCTCTTATCAGTACTATGCTATGCTAGTGGCAGTACTACAGTGCACAGAAAGAATTTTGTGTAGTCAAAGAATTGGTCAATAGCAAGTGTATTAAAAGGAGTTCTTCATGCTCTTTCATGCCCAAAGAGTATTTCAACAAAGAGTATTTAAAAAAGTAATGAACATTCAAAGAAAGTTTACTAAAGAAGAAACTTTAGGTCTAGATTTTTTTCTTGTTATACAAATAATCTGCTAATTATTCTCCTTATGAAAAATTTATATGTTAATTAAGCCAAAGATTACAACTCACTATATATGCAGTATTTTTTTTCTTAATAAGCAAGGTTATTGGCTGAAACTGAATTCTAGGGGAAATAATTAATATCCATAGAATCTACTTCCAACAAAAAGCAGTAGAGAGGAAGGGAACATAATGGCTCATAAACGTGATGTATTGTAACATTCATCATGAGAGTGGATGCTGTACAAAATCAAAAGGTCAGCTTCTGTGAAAAGTAGGGAAAAATGCAGGGTATAAAAGGTTAGTATTAAAGACAACAATTTGGTAATACACTGCAATTCAAAAAAAGCTCCAGAAATATGAAGACTGTGTAGATGACTGGAATCATTCACCCGCTTCAGAACTCTACTCTAGAGTGAACTCTAGAGTTCAACTCTAGAGTGAAAAAGAACATACATACTGTACACACAATGAGGATAGATTGATTCTTTTTGTTAATGTCATTCCTAAAAGGGAGAACTTTATTTACTATTTACTTTTTTTTAAAGTATTTACTATTTATTTACTTTTTCGTAAGTAAAGGCTATAAAGGCCATTTATTTATAAATAAAGGCTATTTATTTCCTTTTTTTGTTGCAAGGTCTTCAATTGTTTACTGACACTCAGCAGTTCTGTCTAACATTCAGAGATTTTTGTTTGCTATCATTTTAGAGAGGAGGAAAGAGAGACAAGTTTAAAAATGCATATGTTGTCCTTACTGTGCCATAACAAGATTGGCATGGTAGCAGTGATGTTTGAATTTCTCTCTTAGGAAGACTAAGACAGTTCAACCAGCTGCACTGAAATTGCATTGAAAATGGGCACTTTGCAAATTCTCCCCCTAAATGAAAGTTTAAATTACAAAAAGCCGTCTGACCGGTTATCTCTTAGTAAAGTGCTTTACAATTTGCATATAAACTTCATTTCTTTTTCTAATTACACAGAGTAAAATGCATTCATTTTGCTTTTGATTACAAGCTGGTCTTGCCAAACACCTGTGACTGCCACAAATTCTAATTTGTTATTTATTTACTTCAAAGCAATCTTATTATCTAAATGATTCAAAGCATCAAAGGCCTTAATTATTGATAGTCAATTTGATAGGGTTAGGTTTTCCATGTCCTTGGGCTGAAGGCACTTCTCTGCTTTCTTTTCCTTAAGTACACACTTGGCTGAGCAAGAGGACACAAGATTCTGCTATTAAGTGTGTTGGAAATCACATTCTTGCTTAATTGCAACTAGTTTTAGACAATATCAGAGAGGCAAGATTGACAGTCACAATCTGTTGGCTAATGGTTATAAAACAATTTATTGCTCATTTCTAACTCTATGGACAAAACAAATATTGCATGTATAGCACATATGTATTTTGCAGATCTAATTCTGGTGTCCATGACACTTAAAATGCATGAATACCTTTCATTTATTTGAAGCAGTATTGCTCCAAATTTACACTACTGCAGTAAATGTGCATGCAAAATGTCCTGTGGTCCTGATCAATTTCTTATGTTTTCCAACAGCTTCATTGGAACATTTAAGTGGATGCACAGGTCCTTATGTCCTTTTAACATGTCAGAAATGAAAAGATAAAGCAGATACACAGTACAAATAAGACCCAGTATGTATGTTTAAGGGTGCAGTAGGTGCACTTCTAGTGTATGCATGTGATGTAAACTTTAATGTACAGAAACCCCCCAAAAATACCAAGTCTGCAAAGACCATATCTTTGCTAAGGTTTTGAACACTCTGACCTACCATACTCTTATAATGCCATGGTTGTGTCACATCAGTCCTAGGATAGGAGAACTCAAGAGTTTCATTCAGATCATACTTAATGATGGTCAATAGGATCCTGGGGTGCATAAAGAAGAGCGTCCCCAGCAGGTCAAGATAGGTGATCGTCCCCCTCTACTCAGCTCTGGTAAGGCCACATCTGGAGCTCTCTGTCGAGTTGTTAACAGTGAGGGTGACAGAGCACTGGAACAAGCTGTCAAGAGAGGTTGTGGAGTCTCCTTCTCTAGAGATGTTCAAAACCCTCTTGGACCTGTGCCACATGCTCTAGGTGATCCTGTGTGTGCAGGGGGTTTGGACTAGATGATCTATAGGGGTCCCTTCCAACCCTAACCATTCTGTGATTCTGTGCATGATACCATTTTCCACGAGCCTCTACAACTTTTTGTTTTTCTTTCAACTTTTAAGATCTTCAGATATGAGAAGGCTTATATTCAATCTGAGGCTTTCATTAAACTGATGATGGAGATTGCCAGATGCATAGAGCTTGGACTAACTTGCTTAACTATTTCTTTTTTTTTACTTTTGGACTTATCTTCGGTACTATTTCAGCTAAGTATTTACTAGGGATGCTACATCTCTCTAGTAGCACTGTTCTGAAGACAGTATTGCTAGATTATCCTGTGATCTGACAGCAAGCCCTCATTTGCGCTGCCTTCTCATTCCTTTTAGATAGGGTCAGCATCCACTGTTTCAACAAAGCTTGGCCAGCTAGAATCTACGTGTAGCTAAATATTCTACTCAGGCGCACTAAGCCTCATATTACATGATGCAGTAAATTATAGAGATTCCTGCTCCACACAGTATTCAAGGAATAAATTATGGCAAAAGGCACAATATTCCCCGCAATACAAAGGAATGCATGCAGTAGATATAGAGGAAATCCATTCAATGTTTACATATACAATGCATCCCTGATACATACACTATATTGTAGGTAAGATTTCAACCTCTAACTGGATCAGTTTCAGAGGCTGATTGCAGCAATCATGTGTATGGATTACAGCGTGTGTCCCAGCCATAGTACAATATCTCTTCAGAATCTGTTTTTCTACATGCACAGTGTTTTTTGTTGTTTTTTTGTTGTTGTTCTTTTTTGTTTGTTTGTTTGTTTGTTCGTTCTTTTTTTTATATTATTGGCTACTGCAAAATAAGCACCGAACATCCTGATGTTTTCTGATCTTGCCAAACAAAAGGGAGCTGATTTTCAAGAAGTTCAAGAAGCTCATTGCAGTAAATACATACACAGTATTTTAAATGTGTACATTAATATGTTTTGCATTTTTAAAATGACTGCTTTTTGGTTTTGTTTTTTAAACACTTGATGTTATAAAATAGTGTGGGACTTAAATGCCAAAATTTCACACAACTGGCAACCTTCTAAATAATAATCTATCTAGATTAATACTGAAGGGTCCTGTCTGGATACAAAAGTGATGACGAGAAATTACAAGCACATGATCTGTGGCTGCTCTCAACAATAATGTAAAGAGACTAAAAATAAGTTAGAAACTATCATAACTTCCCTGCTCTTGACCTTGTAAGCAGAGCAGTTATTGGATGAAAACATTTTACATGCCTTATAATGACAATAATGTCTTAATAAAGACAATTAATGCATTTATATGATAACTATAATCATGTAGCGACCCACAAAAAGATACAGATACTCTCATTATATCATAATTTTTGAAGATTGGGTATCCCACAAGCAATGGACAATTGCAACACACATTCTGTGACGAGGGTACAAAATAAGAAACAATGCAGTGGCAACTACTATTTTTTGGGGATTAGTCATGAGCAATACAGCAAATGGTGAAATAACACACTTGAATCTTCCAGCACACTAAGATGGTCTTGATTGTAGACAGAGGTAAAACAGGAGAGGAGCATTTTATCATAACAGCTTTATGTTTATTTTTTTTCTTCAACCACGAAAATATTCTTTTGGAATCTCTATTGTGAATAACACTGTTTTCAAGATTTTAAAATTTTTAATTTATATTTTAAAAAGCAATCTCTTCAGTGTTTTGAAATAACTACAAATCTGTAAGGTTGAGCTAAGGAAAAGAAAATTGACTGGTTGGGTTTCTCTGCTAAGCTAATATGCAAAAGCAAACAGCATAGATAATGAAAAACGTATTCGATTCCTAAATGATTTTCATCTTAACAACCTAATGTGTTATTGTTAACTAAAGGAAATAAAATTATTTAACTGCAATGCTTTCTGCTTCTTCAAATCACTGGTTAATTGGATTTTCTAGGTAATTAGTAAAAGCACAGTTCCAGTTTCTCTCTTTTTTTTCTCATTATTCCAACTATGGCTTTTCAAATAGTGCTGCAGTACTGTTTTGACTGAATTAAACATCTGATGTAATGCTCCCTGAACTCAATGTAAAAGTTGCCACTAACTTTAGGGGGATCTGCATCAAGCCCTAAGCAAGCCGCATAAAATCTCCACGTTCACAACACAACACAAGCAAAAGAAATTCTCGAATGGCCAGTGACCATACAGTTTGAAAACAGTTTTATCAGCCTCTATAGTCTTTGCCATTTTTTTTTGTCTTTTCTACTTCTGTAATATCCTTTTTTTAAATATGTGTGTTATTGCTAGGGTTACTTGCAAAGCTGTTAATATGGTTCATGTGGTTCTTCGCTGTATGGCACCAACCCCAAGAGGAATCGCACTAAATGAACAGAAATTCCAAACCAACATTTTTCCTCCTCAGGAGAACCTACCATAAAATTGGGCTGAACCATCGTTATTGTAGGCTTCTTCTCCGTTCTGATCAGCATAATCCAAATCCAACTTACAGTAATATTTCTCTGAAGAATGGTATGGTGTAACTATGTGGAAATTAAAATACAGACAGGTAGTCCTTGTCATTTGGACACTCTTATTTAATCAAAGGATTAGTACAGTATTTATTCTCTTCAAAAGAGCAGCTCATTGGAAAGTGGATGTGAATTGACTTTTCTATATTATTACAGGTGTGAGAGAGGAATGAGTTGAACTGGGAGAGACTCCAGCAAGGTAGCACTGTGTTCCCTATAGTATTTGCCATGTTCAATTTTAGTGTCCTTCTCATAAGGTAAAAAGAAAAAAAGAAAACAGAAAAAGAGAAAGAAAAAGGAAAAAGAAAAAGAAAAACAATGAAAAAGAAAAAAGAAAAAAAAAGAAAAGAAGAAGAAGAAAATATCTTGGACCACAGACAGGATCCCATATAAGCAGTGTTTAATCTCACTGTATCGAGTTTCCCCTACAGGCAATTCTCAGAAAGAATGGGAGTTATTCTACATTCACCCACTTATTTGTAAAATCACTTTAAGATACAGCACTACTCACAGAAAATCTCTCAAGAGACAAACCTCCAAGCAGAGAGATCAGTGTAGCAGTTGAAATCACATCACTCCTGTGTCCCAATGGGGAAAGAAAGAGAGAAAAAGTTCACTGCCAGCACATTAACGGAGGGAAGAGGCAAGGAGGCTGCCTTTACCTGGCAGTAAAAGCCCACAGCTTCCCCAATTGATCTCTTAAAATGCACATATGGTAAAATCATACTGGAAGAAAGTGTGAATAGCAGAGAAACGGATGATGCTACTGTTAGGCTTTGCAGTGGCTTGCAGATTATCTGCTACCCACAATTTTTCCATGATCAATGAAATAGTTTATTTATGCTCAGAACTCTCATTTATTAATGGTGAGCTCTTGTTTTGTGCCTCAGACTGCAAATAACATGAACACAACATTGCACTCATTTAACCATACGTAAGTCAAAGTGGACAGATCTTTTGTGACCTATGCAGTTCTCAGTCATAAAGACAGTCCTTTCATAAAGTCCTTTCATTCCTTTCAAGAAACTACCAAATCATGTGGCCATTTATTATTATTATTATGACAAATTAAGGAACATTTGAATCTGAATATCATTATTTTAAAACTCCATGTCTTTCTGATAATAATTTTCTGTTAGCTTCCATTTCTTGCCACTGTCATTTTTCTTTTTATTCAAGCAACTCTAGATTTTTGTTCTCCTGCTTTGTATATCATGCTTTTAGACTGTTTCAATTTACTTCCCACTTCTAAATTCACTAATCTTTATACTCTGGCTGATTAACCTGTACTAAAGCAGCAGAAGTCTTGCTTCTTTGACCTACTACTTCTGAATCACAAATTTCTTTGATGTATTTCATTTTGGAAAGGGGATGATCATCCCATTCATGATTATGGCAACAGTTCTAAATGTTCTTATGGTTGATCAGGTCTGTTCCCCTGTGGTGGCCAGCTGGTAGCTTTCATTTGTTATCCTTTCAGTAAGCAGTTGCCATGCAGCTTTATTTGTACATCTGCATAGAAACAAAGATCCAGATGAAAATCCCACTGGCAAATATTAGATCTCTAAAAGAGGATATTTTAGTTTAGGCTGTCTTCTTAGTCAGGAGGGACCTCCCAAAGGCACCACAAAAGATCTGTATATTCAGATGAAGAGGAAATGTCCAAGACAATTTATAGCTGACTCAACTTTGCAGGGATTAATCTTAGTATTTCTAGCCTTAATTGTTCCAATAATCAATTTAGTAATTGTCCTTAATTACCTTAGTCATATCCTAAAACTAGACCAGAAATTTCTTATTTTTATATCATTTATTATTTATCTTAAGTATTATAGACTCCTGTTTCTGCATTTAACTAAGCAACAATGTCCATAATAATAACTTAGTAGTTCATCTAGTTCTTCCATAGTTGTATTTTCTGCTGTGTAGAGATATGCTACAGAAGGAGGCTGAGCAGAATCCAAGGAAGAATGCAAGATCTCTGAAAAATGCAGGATCATTGAAAAAAAATGCTAAACAAAAGATCATTAAAAAATTGCTACATTCTTCATCAGGAAAAAGGTACTACTGTGGGTGACTGGATGTTTGGGAGGAAAGTGCCCAGACTCTGCATGATTGAAGAAATAGTGTTTCAGTAAAGGAAAGAAAAGCTGGGAACCAGGAACAAAACTCTACTAAAAATGAAGACGTTGCAGAAGGAACTGGATTTGTTGGAAAGAAAGGTCAGGGCCAAGAGCATTTACCCCTTCCAAGTGCTTAGCTGCCTAGGCTCAAGGCCAGCCCAGTTCATGGCACATCTGCCTAATCTTGGTGCAGACGGCCATGAACAAAGACTTGTCTGCACACATATATTCACACTTTGCTCAAGAGCTATGTTTAAACTGAGGCCCTTCCCCTTGGCCCCAGCCTGTTGTATGCCATATTAGTATTCTATAAGCCCTACAGCCTTTTTTTCTATTCTTTGCAGAAATCACATACCTCCATATATTTGATGGGGGAAGTCGCTATTAATCATTTAGTCTAATTCTACAAATGTTCTAACAAAAGAGAAACTCTTTGTTTTTCATTCTACATGTCATGAAAGTGCAATTTAAAGGAGCTAGAAAATCTCTACACTGATGAAGACAGAAAATATTTCACAAAGATCCATTGCTGAACATGCACAAAAAACTCCATTTTTCTCTTTCTATTGAATTACTTCTCCTTGCAAAAATAAAATGAATTTCTGTAGCAAAACCTGAAATTTTTCAGGAAGCACTCTGCAAAATTCCCTTTGCAGAGTGCTTCCAACTTTCTCTGACTGAAAGAGACTAGTTGAGAATGGAAAGCAGATGCAGTGATAGCATAATTTGTTAAAAAGGGCACTCCAAAGACCATACATTCTATCAAAGCTTTTATTTTCCCTCTGTTTTCTGTTTTGTTTTAAACTGCGCAATCTGCAGTGCTATCCTGGGAATATCATAGGAATTGTTTTTTTCACGAAGATTCCACAAATTAAAAATACAAATCCTTCATAATATTTTATGATATCTTTTAATAGTTAAAAAGTATGTTTTCAGATAACAGAGTAACCAGTATCACAGAAATTACATCAGTCTGCTAAGGAACAGCTCTGGGTAGCACTAGAGGCAGGAAAATCTCCCTAACACAAATGTAGGAATAAAACTGACTTCTCTCAGCAACTCTGTTAGTAATACCCCAACAGTAGCAGGTGTTTCATAAGCAAGCGCTGAGCATATTTGATTGAATTAAAGTACATATCCTGGCTTCCTTGTATTAAAAGAAAGGAAACCAACCAAACAAAACATTATTTCAGCAATATATAGGGATAGTGCCCTATTATTTGTGTGCTGACATGGTTGCTGCGGATATACATGGATTATGCATGCAGAAGACCTAATTACCACCGTCTCAAGATAGGCATCTTTGTTCACAGTCTGCAAACTTGTATGATCTTTGCTGCAATCTTTTAATTCACAGAGAGCTTGTGAGGACAGGCATTCACCACTCTATTCTCCTAAATGAAGTTTCGTGAATGACAATAACAGATACACGGGGAGCAGACAGAGCATCATTGTACTATAGTTTCACAGGAAAAGTCTTCCAGTGCTGTCAAAATATTTTATAATTTTAAAAAATCCCCATCTCCAAACAAGGTGAACACTAATAATGTCAAATATGTTCAAGACTGAAAAGATGTGTTTTCATAGTGTTTTAGACCAAGGAAAGATGTTTCATTCCAATGGTGTCAAAATGCATCTGTTTAATCATAGCATTTTTAAAAGCCACCAGATTTTTCTCTGTTTTCATAGCAAAAAATAACTTAAAACAACAAACTATAGTTTAAAAGATCTAAACAAGATATTTAAATCAATTTGAAGGCACTTTCCAAAACAATAATGGGGTTGAGAGCTGTGGAAACCAGTCTTTTCCCCCAAGAAGTCTTAGCTCCAGAAATCAACAGCTTTATTTGTAAAAAAAGAGTCACTGCAAAAATCTCTCCAATGGTACCATTTCTGCATTCTTAGCTGCCGTTACTTCACTTTTTACATCCACACTTAGTCTATTTGGATATGCTTTCATTTTCAAAATCTTAAACACTGATCTATGTCCAGGAATAGTTTCCTTTTCTTATTTCTCTCAGATACACTCAGAATCTTTTTTAGCATCCCAGTTTTATATCAAAAAAGATGGCCATATATGCACAGATGTAAATTCTCCAGCACTTCCTAAATGAAAGCTTTCTTCTTTCTTTCTCATTATGAAGCAAGTACAAAAATTCACAGCTCCAGTTGCTCTTTTCCCTGAGGATTTTCATCCTATATCATTTAACTTTTCCTGACGTCTTTCTCCCCTCCCTTTTATATTTCAAATTTCCCCTAAGCAATGCAAACTTGTATTTGCATCTTTGACAGCAAAGGGGAGACTGACGAATGGAAGCAATGCTGTACTTGAATAATGCAAGATGTTGTGACACTGACAGTAATAAGGAGTCCTCCTTGGTGCAGTTTAAAAATACGCAGTCTATTGTCTTAGCCACCAGCAAACCAGCTCATAACTAGTGCCTCAACAGTAAGGCTCGACTCCATCCATCTCAATGACAGCTGACAACAGGAGACTAATTTCTCTTAAAAATACTTCCCAATCATTTTCGCTGCAATTGAATCAATACCATGTTCAACAACGCAAAAGTACAGAAAAAAAAGGCTCTTTTATGACATTTCAGAACAAGCAATGTCCCTAAGTGTTACTCCTCACTGTCCCTAGGGTTGCCAATTAGAGTTCTTTGAGCCACCTAATCCCAGGCAAGACCCTGTTCTTCTCTGTATTTTCATTATCTTTTTCCAGCATTGCCCACAGATATAACCAAACAGGAATGAAATAGTGATAAAATCGTAAAGCCTTACAGGCCTAAATCCTCCACAGGCATAAAACTGTCTGAATCTTTGGTGATGACACTTGCTAAGATATTGTCGTCAGGTTTTTATCTCTTTATCTTGCTCAGTGCCTGTCATTTTATTTGCTACATTATTTGCCACATTAAAACAAGTCAGAAGGGACTTGGAAGATGTTCAAAAGGTGAAAAATTGGTTCGTCTCACTTGTACCTTTAATTACACTTGTAAATTGATACAACCTATACCATTAGAGAGTGTTATTAACTTGTACAGATTGTGAACTACAGTTTCAGTGACATAATTTGGTAATTAGTGAGATACATTTTTACTCAGGTATTTCTAGAAAAACCACAATCAGGAAGATTCACAGTGGTCAAAATTTAAAAATATGGTTAATTTTATGGAGAGACTCAAGTAGTATAAAAGTCAATGAGACTTGCACTGTGTTAACAGCTAACTATGTGCTTAAGTTCTGTGTTGCACTAAAGATTTTTTTACAGTAAGAGTTTAAATCAGTCTCAAGAAAACCTACAGTTATCACAAGGCAAAAAGTGAAATTCTGCCACTTCCTCAATGTGCTTTGTGGAAATTACAGTCAGGAAGAACACACTGTATTCTTCTGCACACCTTTGTCCTGCTGTAGGCCTGGAGAAATGAAGCCAGAGTGTCTATTATGTCTACATAGCAGACTTCAGCACATGATACAGATAACCAAACTAAGTGGGGTACCAGCTAAGGTCTAGCCATAGCAAAACAGAATACAGCATATGACTTACTAAACCTTATATACAGTAATTTACTGGTACCCAAACAGCTAGTTTAAAGCCTGATTTGGCAATACAGTCATACTGTACATCACATCAGCATTTCTATTATTGTCTTTAGCTTGTGTTGCTGAGAATAACTGTGGTGTCATGTCACCTGCACTGAAAAATGGCCACGGTTTCTACGGACATATTTTATCACATCAGCCTTATTAGTCCACATATAAAGATTGACACAGTAACAGGAATTTCAGCTTAATATTATCTCCCACTGCAAAGTTTCAGTATTACCAATTGGAAATTTATGTAGTGTAGCTTCGAGTACTTTCTACTTTGCAAGTGCTTTCTACTCTGTCAATGTCCAAACCTCAAGTACAACAGATGAATTTCACCTTGCAATAAGTAGATAAATGCAAATCAAATACAGCCAGTTAGCTAATATTTTGTATTTTCAAAGGAATATGGAAAACATGTTTCTGTTTTCTTCTGAGAAAGTTGTGTCGATGAAGACACCAAAAGAACATTTTTCCACTGAAGAGAAAATGAACAGCCAATTTGGAGGTTAAGGTGATCCTTTGTGAAGTTTGCAATAAAAGTAGATATATAAGACTTATATAAGTCTTGAAAGTTGCTAAAATTGCCTTAAACTGAACCATATTCACTTTGAAACAATGGCTGCCTACAAGTACAATAATAATCTGAATAGATGTGGGGAAAATCCTTGGAATAATAGGATAGAAACATGCAAATAGCAGCAAAATAAATTTTCATATAGTTGAGCTTATGAGAAAAATCTACTTTTGGTGTGGAAGTCTGAATGCCTTCATAAGAAATTGTAGCAAAGAAAGGTTCAGAAATAACTTTACAGCTGTTTTCTACCATTTCCACATTGCTTGTGTGTTGGCAAAAATATGGTTTCATATGCAGACATTCACTTAAAAGTAATGTGGACCTCTGACTTCTGTGAATCATCTGTGCTATACCTGAAGATGCAAAATCAGGCAAATTTTCCTTGATCCTTTAAAATTCTTCAGTGCATAATGGAGATCAAACTCATTTTTGGTACTGCTTGAAAGCATCATTCCAAGGTCAAAGGAGAGCCTATAATGCACCATTCTCCTAGCATGATGCTGTAGATAGTGTCCTTCCTATTCTTGGCTTTCAGCAGCAGTGAAAGTAAGTGACCCTGTGTATCTCAGATCACTCCAACTTCCCTGTATTTATACACTAAATCAAGAAATGGAGTACAATTCTTCTGCTTCAGTCTAAAGGACTCAGGAAAACAACTTTAAAAAAGGTGATAAGGGAGAGCCAAAATTTCTTCTTATATTACACATATACCTCAAAGCTGGGCTCATGAAAAAAGGACTTAGAATTCCTTCCATTGATTCAAATCATTCCATAAACATCTGCCATTCTGTGGCTCATCCCATCTGCCTGTCAAAAGAAAACAAAATCAGCACGAAAAATAATAAACAGGAAAAAAAAATTAAAAAATGCCCCGAGAGAGTAAAAAGAAATATGCCAAAATGTTAAGACCTTACTCTTTAAGAAATACAGAAATGTTTGTTTTCCATTAAGAAACAGAGAAAAGACCTGTTTGCACATCTGCCCCTGATTTTCCAGTGCAGATTTAATTCTAATCCGCACATCACACTCAAAGTGACCCTGACAGATGTTTGATAACGAATCTACTTTGAAACTCATCCAGAGAAGCAAAATCTGTTCAGGGAATCCAATGCTCCAGCTGAAAGGGGATAACTATAGATCAGCCTGAAGCCAGCTAATACAATTACACTTGTACAGCACTTTTCTGGAAACGTTTACAAAAAGTAGCAGGGCAATAAACAAACAAGAATGGGCTAAGCATGACTTCAAATCTCTCTTGCCTGCCTATAAGTTAGAGAACAACATAATTTGCTTTCACAGAGGAGAGTGAAAGTTTGAGACTGGAGATTTGTAATTTCAAAAGGATACTCATTTTATCTAAAATTTCAGTTTAAAATTGTGACAGCTACCTATGACAGAGAATTCCTTCTAATTCTGAGATTCTTTCCTTTTTTACGCTGAATTCGTCAAATATCTCCAAGTTGCCTGGAAGATTCATGTAGCTCCTCATCCAGTTTTAAAAAGTGGTTCTTCTTGCTTTTGGGGCAATTATAACCCACTAAAGGAAAAGTTTCAGTTGTTTGGGAGCATCTTTTGGTCATCCACTGAAGGTATCATAGGATCATAGGATCATAAGATGTTGGAAGGGACCTTAGAGGTCATCTAGTCCAACCCCCCTGCACATGCAGGGTCACCTAGAGCATATGGCACAGGGCTGCATCCAAGCGGGTTTTAAAGATCTCCAAAGAAGGAGACTCCACAACCTCTCTGGGCAATCTCTGGGTGATCACAGTATCACCATATGAGGAAACTGCCTGAACAATAAGCAAATGAGCAAATAAGGAAAAAAAGAATATGCTTAAAGTTCATGAGTCAAAAGCCACAAGAAACATTTCTCCCCTTAGTCCCATTCAAGCCATTGGAAAGACCAGAGAGCCTTTGCCTGCAAACTTCTCTCTGTGACCAAATGTGGACAGCCATGGCACAATCCTGCTGCCCTGGTAGGGCAGCCCAGCACCAGGTCATCATACCAAGTCAGAGAGAAAACAATGTGGAATTAAACCGGGCTGTTTAGCTGCCTCGGCTCTTTGGGAACAAAGGCATTCTTCCTTGGAGACCTCCAGGGAGAAAAGAAATAGGAATGTAACCTGTCTTTCGACCTGTCCTTCTGATGTAATAGGACAGCTTTTTGACTGGGATATTTTTATTTATAAACATACTGCATTTGCCATGTTTGTTTAGAATAAAATATTCTCACTCAGCTCCAGGAATTAGATTCCTCAGGTTTTAGGCAAGCAGCATATATGAAGAAATGCACAGTACAGCAAGCAGACTGGAGCTGGAGTAAAGCTCTTCAGGGACATTTTCAGGTCTTCTTTCATAGCTGGTAGGCACAAAGCAACATGTTGATTTTTTATGCCTATATGGTTTTGGGACTTGGAGCTATATGAATAACAACTGTCAATTAAAGAATGAATATGGAAAAAAAATAAAAAATATATAAACTAGGATTTGGTAAAGCAAGAAGCCAAAAAGTTTCATTATTCATACAGTTAAACATTTTGTTTAGCCTAGAAAGAAAATAATGCACTTTGATTTCTGGACTGACTGAGTAAAATTAAACATAAAGGAATTTTAAATTAAAAGATCGACTTTGTTCTAAATGCTTAGAAATGCTGGAATTGTCTTTTTTTTTCTGATGAACTTGTTCAAACTGACACAAACTCACAAAAACTTTATGTACTGTGGAATCTATGCTTTTATTGGAAAATGAACATAAAATTGTACCTTATTCTGCTTTGTGTTATGTGGTTTAACAGAAAAATGCAGACAGAAGTTCAAAAAAGAGAAAAGAAAAAAAATAACGGAAAAAACCTACCAAACTGACTGAATCTTTCAATTATATTTTCTTTTATTTCTCCACCTCGTCAGCTTCCATATAGACAAATAAATTCCACTGATGTTGACAGATCTGACAAATTCACTTACATTTAGAGACCAATGACAATACTAATGCCTTTCATTTGTCAATTATAATAAAATGGTCTAGTTCAAAGAAGTGCCAAAGAGCACATAGTGCCATTGTTCTGTGTGAAAGCAATGTAGGCATCCTGTAATAATATATTTTGTTTCAGGTTTGCAGCTACAAGAAAACACTGCTGTAGGTCATAGGCCTAGTATATTTGTTGAAAGTGTAATTGTAAATATTAACTGTGGAGAGAAACAGAAGGGTAACAGTGGTGAGCATGTCTTTGATTATTTCAGACCATGTTTTTGATAGTTGTAGGCAAAGCTGTAGCTGAAAAAAATCTGCATAAACTTTTCCTGTGGAAAAGTAGCTGGTTACCATTGACATATTTATTGCACTTGTTGAACTTTACTCTAGCCACAGCTAATCCTGTATTCTTTGGGTCAAAGAGGCCTAACTTTTCAGCAAGTCACTCTTTTGCCCTAAATTGAGATGCAATTGCTGAAAGCAATTACTACCAACCCCTCTGAAAACCTACAACTCTGATTTATCAGACATATCCACAAACTTCTTTGCTCAACACTTGTTTAGTGAATCATCAAAACCAACAATAATTGCAAAAGAATTACGTGAATTTATATACAAGATTTTCTGTTGTTTATTGTAGATTGTCATGTACAAGCAAGTGAATAAAGCATAACATGATAAAATTCTAGAAGCACAGAAAACTATCTTGACATTCTGCTTGTTTCTAAGATATATGAGGAAAGGGACTTTCTGTATAGGTGATGATGGTAGCAGAAGCAGAGATGTGACTCTATCTGTGTCATTCCTATAGATCTTTGATTGTAATAGCAAATGAAATGTTATTTTCAAGATTCCACATAACCAGAACCATATATCTAGGTAAGATAAAAGTTTTCTTTGTTCCTCTTAGTGTATCCAATTATTTTGGAGTCAGAAAATAATTTGAGAGGAAATAAGCTTTTTTAAGTCTTCTTTCCATCAAGCTATAGATCCCTACAAGTAATATTACTATAGCTAACACCAGGATAGGAGAGCTTCTGCTGTAGAAAATCTCCTCCATTAATTTTCTAAGTTGATATGTTCTATTTGACTAGTCAGGCAATACATGCATATCAGTCATCTAATTAGCAAACATACAGAAAAAAATAGCCTGTCCCTACTGTTTGTCCATTGCCATTGCCCACTGTGTGACACAAGTTTTTGAAGGCACTGAGGAGGAGAAAAGGAAGAAACTGGGACTGTTGTGGTGAAGGTGCGTCTATAGAGAGACATAGGACAAAAATACGATTGAATTCTGACTTCATTAATTCCACTACTCATAGAATAAGTTGTTCTTTGTGGCAATTGATCCAATAAATCTATGGAAATATCAATATTTTTGCTTACTATGTCATTAAGTAGAGCCAATTTAAGTTTGATTATGTACAGGAAAGCATCATAAATTTACAGAAATAAAGCATAAAAAGTTATACCATATTCAAATGATTTAAACTTTGAAGTCCCTTCATTATTTACAAGAGATATGGCTGAATTTTCACTTTGGAATACATTCTTTTATATACAAATAAATAAAATATGACAATGAACAGGTAATTTTCCTTACTCAAATGCTGCATAATAGAGAAAGATATGTTGTAGAAAGGTCATCATTTGATTTTGAAGGCTGTGAATGAAATTCTTTCCTCCACTTGTCTTCATTTGCTGAAACACTTTCGGAATTGCAAGACATATTTCATTGTGTCAGTACTTAATTCATGAAAATGCAGAGGCATGTGGCTTGTCCGTACAGGGTAATTATGCAGAATGTCATGTTGGTCTTGTTTTTAAAAGATTTTGATATGTTCATTAGCAAAGAAAAACTGCTTTTACAGTATTTTTAAATTTTTTTTAAGAATGAGGATAATAGAAACCATAGAGAATCATTTTTAGTGACTGAATATTTGTTACATTTCTTTCACAATGTGTTATTTACTTTTCTGAAAGACTGTCAGAATTATAAAACCTAATCTTGACTCAGATTGTAAAAGCTTGACAAATACTTAGTTGCCTTCAGTCTAGGCATGGAATTATGAGTAATTCAGAGAATATACCAAAGATTTTGGGAATAAGTTAGAAAAGATGCAGCGAAATAAAGTAGTAAAATGAGCTCTTTAGAACAATACACTGCCACTCATCATAATCACACATTTAAGAGGAAATGGAGTATACATAACAACAACAAAAAATGTTAGGCTGAGGATAGTGGTTTTCCTTAAGGATTCTATAGATATAGTCGTTTGATTTCATCTGAAAAAGTTGTTCACTCCATGAACAGGAAAAGGGCAGGTGCCCTTATTTCTCATCTTAGTTGTCATCTTTATCACCATATTGGGGAATGTGGTTGCTTGTGCTGAACTCGAAGAACTGGAATTGATTAATATCAGTTGCAGGCTCCGAGAGCTTCCAAGGAAGTTTTGGCAGTAATCATTGCAGTAGAAGTACTTACTATGCTAAACAGTTGAAAGTCACAATATGGAGTATACTTCATAAGCAACATCAAACAAAAACTGATAGAGTGGTAGTCCTAGAAATAGTCTTAAGGGTTGTAGATCTAGATATGGTCTTAACTTGCTGAACCGCTATCTCAATTAGTCTGTAAACTTATAAAAACGTTCTGTAAGCAGGAAACAGTCAACCTGACATTTTTCCTGTATAAAGGCAAGCCAACATCACAGACTTCACTACAGACTGAATCTAAAGTTACTTTCACTTTAGAAAAACACAAAGCACAACCAAAAAAAGGCGTAAAATCTCTTGAACAAACTGCAGCAAAGCTGAAACAAATGTTTTTCTTGTACTTGCAGGTTTTAGAGAACTGCAGTGCTACAAGCATCAACTGCCTCAGAAAAACAACAAGTCTGATGGAACCTTTAGCAGCAATCAGAAGTAAAGACCTACTAATATAGAGGCAATAGTAAATATATTTCACACAGAATATAAAGATCAGTAATCTTTCCAGTGCCATTACCCTTCAGCTCAGTAAAACCTGATGGACAGAAAACTCTTTCAAATAATTTTTTCTTCTGTGAATTTGGCTCTTTTGCAGAGCATGCTGAGATATTTCAACCCTAAAAGCAAGCATTATAACGAATGTTGACACATCTTTTCTTTTTAAACATAACACTTTCATTTTTTATGTTAAACATTAAAAATGGTCTTCAGGACATCTACAGAATATATTACTAACTTTTCACTAGTAAAAACTCATTTTAAAGATGAAGATTTTGAGATATTTCCCATTTTGGGAAACAGTTGCCTCCATAGACTGATTTCAGCAAAATTTTAGATCATCTGTCCTACCTGCAAATCAGGCAGGCACACAACATGAGCTAATGGAGCTCAACAGAAGCTCCATGTCTCCCAAATCAGTCCTGACTCTTCCTTCAGATAGCCATGAGGAATTACTGCAGCTGCCAGGTAAATATCATGCCATACACTTCCATAAAACACTTAAGTGAACAGTGCTAGATTGGCTCAGAAACTTCTCCAGTTTCAGCCTCTTAGACCTTCAGCTTAATAGGGAGGACAATGCAGCAAAACTCTCACTGACATTAAGACTTCAGATTTGAAACTTAAAAATCCATCTTTCTCCACACCAATAGTGTGCTTACTTTACAGATTCAATCTTTAGTCCCTTGTAAATATAAAATATTTTCCAAATCATATAAAATGACTCATTTTCACTTCTGCAACTATTTCCAGAGCATAAATAAAAGCAAATCACAGACTATAGGCAAATGGGAAAGAGTCTTGTTTTGTTTCCATAGTCAAGTATGTATTATAAAGGCTGTTTGGAAGCATGTTTTCCCCATTTTCACTGCCCTCCTAAATCTAATTATTATAATCTTTGATAATTATAATGCATCTTTTCCAATGCTTTGAACTGCTTAATTTATCTCCTGATTTACATTCTGGTTCTGAATTTGTCCAAAATAATCAGAAACTACAAACCTTGACAGTATTCAACTAATGCTGTCTGCTGATATTTCTTGTGCTGCACAGACTGTAAATATTGCATGTGGGAAAATTGCCAACAGCATTTTACCAGAAACCAGCATTTGATATTCATCAGTGTCTCATAAACAGTCGGGAAAGCAAGGAAGCAATTCAGCAAACAACCTCTAATCTAAACTCTCCTAAGTTTTCTTCAAAAGGCATCTTCACTGATGAAAGACATAGCTGATTTTAATGCAGCTAAGTTTCAATGTATTTTGTGTACATTTGAAAGTGATGGTCACAGAGACTTGAAAGACAGCATTTGAAACTTCTCTTCCCAGAATCCATGGATATCCAGTGCAACTAGAACAAATTTGTTTTACTTTCCGAAGTTTTAGTACTTGCTCTCATCCTGTCTATTCAGCTCTAAGTTTTTTGAAGAGAGGGTTTTGTATTAAGCTGTGCCTGTAAAAGGGGCTGCTCTGAGTGTTGATAAAGACTGAAAACATATGAGGTGAACCTGACGTGAAACTCTTGCTGTAAGCTTGGTTTGTCCATGCAGCAGCAACCTGTCTTGTATCCACATTGGCTGTTCTAATCTTGAGCATCCATAGCATCCATGAAATGCTTTCAGCATAGCCTACTATGCTATTCTAATACTTATACCAGTCTGTACATTGTAGTGATTAACAGAGAAAGGCTAGAATGTTACATTTGCAAGTTAATCCTTTGTATTCAGATTTTTGGAAGTAAAAAATCTTAATTTGTACCTTCATTTGCCCACTGTTTCCCAGCATTAAAAAGCCAGTGCATATGTCCTACTTGTCCCTACAAATAGAAAACACTACGGTGCCGGAATAAACATCGAGGGCTGTATGTAAAGTTGGCCATTTAGCCATTTTAGGAACCTTAATGACATACTGACCTGACCATTGGTCCATGGCTGCAAGAGAAGGCTGCCTCAGTCATTAACAATAGGCACATAATTTTTTTCTCTAGCAGAGATGGGCAGGCTTGTTACCAATGCAAGTACTAAGGAAGCACTTCAAGAATTAATAAAGAAAATTATCAAAAAATACTTCACATTTAAGCCACAAAACCTATGATGATTTCCTCAGCAGATAGTTATTTATGAAACCTGCTTATTCTTTCGCAGTAGATGAGTGGAATGATAGAAGTCAGTTCAGTAACTGTATGTATATACAACAGTAAATAAATAAAGAAAGAAAAAAGTCTGGGAACAATTATTATATCTTTCAATGTAACATAGTTTCAGCTGAATCAGTGAAGGAGCTAGGAGAGGCAGGCACAGTCTGAGTGGGGAGACTGGGCACAAAGGGCAAAGGAAAGAGACGAAGGGAAAGGAAGGGAAAGGAAGAGTAAAAAAAAAACCCTTTGTGCCATGCATAAACACCCTTGCATGGTCATATGCACTATGTGAAGTTTTTGTTTTCCTTGCTCTGCTGCACTGATGCATTCTGACAGCATATTTTGTTCTGCCTCCAGGGTTTTTTAGGGAAAAGGGACTCAGTTGTTATTACTGTTCCAATGAAAAGTTTGACTGAAATGTTTTGGCTCATTTCCTTGAGCAATGCATTAGCCAGATGGTTTGATGCATGTACCATGCCACCCTATTTGATCCTGCTGTTGGACTTTAGCTCCTGTTCCACTGTCAAAGAGAAGGATTATTATGAATGTTCTTATTAATATTCATGCTAGAGAGTGATGTGACTACCACTTCACTCTCACTGCAGGTTAAGTGAGGGTGCCCTATCAAAACATATGAAGGTCTTTAGCTGCTCTGAAACGAACCAGTCTGAGGAAGGGATTAGAGCAGAAAATTAGATTTCAGTACTCAGGGGTTCTATCCCCTCTGATGCTGATTTACTATGTCAAAATCTCTTCTTTATTAGTGAATAAGGAGAGTAATACCTAGCTCTTACAGCAGAGAGGAAAAATGTATTCTATAAGGTATTGTGACAAAATGTGTAAGATATGACAGAATTGAAGACTTAGTAAGTAACACAAGTGTTTTTGAGGCTGTACTTAGAAACTCTGCTCGTGGACAAGGCCTCACTATGCTCATCAGTATGCTGCAAGAACAGCTGAAGTGTGCAGGGGAGCCTGGAGCACTCTGCCCACACAGTCCTGATACGAGGGCACAGACCAGAGAACTAAGGGGAGACACACTATGATAGGGCCAGTGGATAAAGTGACTCTCTGTAAGGACTTGACGGTCTTAGGTAGTGTAAGAGAATGAGATCTGCTGGGTGCCACCAACTTTAAAAAAAAAAGCATATCCATGTTTCAAAATTTTGAGTATGCAATTTTAAACATGATTCTAGCCCTTTGTGAATAAATTAGATCTTTGCTATATTTCTTAAAAAAAGATCCTGTTGTCCAATGGTTAATAATATCAATCAATCCTTGCTGAAAATTATCATTTGTTAATATTTCTTTTAGAATTATCCAAACTGCATTTTCCTCTCAAAATAGTTTTCTAAAATGAGTTATTTCTGCCTAAGAGGGCATTGAACAATCAAGTTTGTGTCATTACTGGTCACACTGAGTATGTTACAGGTATATAAAGCTATTAAGGAAGAGAATTGACTCTGTCAGCCTGCAGAAAGGCAGCATTTAAAAAATTCCACACTATATTAGATGTGCTGAATTCCTGTGGCTGTGAATTCCACACACTGACTTTAAGTCAAGGGAAAAAAAGTGATACAGGGGAAGGTCAAACCATAAGAATTTTTCCTACTGTTATTGAAAAGGAAAGGTTAACATCCTTGATAATAGATTTACAGCTTATTTAGCATCCATTTGTGTTCTGTATGGGGACCATCTCCTTTTTGGAATTTGACTGTTAATCTCAGAAGAAAAACAGCTCTTTCTCGCTTTGTGAGGCATGATACCAAACTCATACTCATGGGATAGTCCCCAAGATCAATATAGATTAGCCTTTTGCATTAGCTTGTATCTGTGTACTATAGATTCAGAGTACATTAGCTTCTGTTTATTCTAGACACAGAGAAAACAATGGAACAGATCCATAAATGCACTACATGCCAACAAACATACAAGAAACTGTGTCAACTTGAGCAATTATCAGCAAATTTGTGTTTATCTGAAGATCAACAAACATCTGTCTAACAGAATACATAGCATGTTATTAGGTAGAGGAGGCTGCAATAAAGCTAGCTTGTGTCCGAAATCCCATCTCTCATAAGGACACAGTGAAGCACTGAACTCTGAACAGGATTTAGCCCCGGAAAAGGACTTAGGCATGCAAGAATGACTAGCATAATGTTGCCTTAACCCAAAATATTTGCCTTCAGAAACTCAGTTCCCTTGCAGAGTGATGAAACAAATGATTGTTATCAGTAGACCAGGAGCTTCCTTTTAAGTGGTCTACCCTGTCTGCCTGACGGTAGTTGCCATAGCTTCTCAGGTCTGGCAAAACAAGACATGTCCATGCTCCTCAGCCACTGAAACATGCAGAGTGCCAGATTACAAACTGAAGGCAGATAAACATTTGTCCTAGCCTAGCTGAGAGGATCCTGGCCTACTGCTTAATCTCTATAGTAGGGGACATCTTGGTGCTCAACTCCTCTTTAAACCCTCTGGGAGTCACAAACTAAACACTTCTGTGATTCACTTTCCTAAGCCAATCTTTTAGGTGTTTGTTTTCATTTTTCCCACCCTCAAAATAACTCTCAGATCAGATTCTACATAAAAGAAATACAAGAATAAATTTTGCCACTCCTTCACCTAGTAGCCACCTATAGTTAGCGTATTCTGTGTCCTGCACCTTAACCATTCTGGGGAAGTTATTTGTCCCTGGTTGGCACAAGGAACATTTCATCTTTTCCAGCATGGAAGGAGGGAGGAAACACAACTCCGAATGTGCAGTACCCTGACATTTAAACCATTCACTGTGTAGTGATAGAGTCTCGACTTGGAAAAAAACACAAGGATGTGAATATTTGAGTGAGAGGTCTGCTCAAATAAAATGAGAACAGAATGTGAGAACCCAAGATGTTTTCTTATATATTCTATTTACTGTTGGCTCTTTTAGGATGCACATGACTCAAGAAGTTGGTTGTTATGCTTAGAATTTGTTTCTTGTATATTCTAAAGGAAACTACCAAGAACTTAAAAGTTAGCGTTTTGTTACTTTGAACTCTGGATTTTGGTTGTCCTGGGGAATTAATTTAATTGAGTAATAAAAGTGCTCATAAAAATAAGTTCTTTCACCAAGTGTAGCACTTCAAAGCTTTAGAAGTGTTCTGAGTAATCCTGAACCCAGAGAGAGTTTAAATTAGCTTCTGTCTTTAATTTGTAAAATATAATATCTAGAGATTTTCATTATAAAATGAAAAATCGACCTGTTTCTTTCAGCTTAGGGGAGCTTTTTTATTTTTATCTTACTTTTTTCTTGACAATGGAAGAGCTGACAGGACTGAATTGTAAACAGGAAAAGAATAGAGGGAGGAGGCTCCACCTTTCCAGGGATCGTCACAGCTGGGAACATAGTACAGAAATCTGTCTTCACATAATTTATGGGAGTATGCCTGGCTTCAGAATGGTATGTTGCTGTTTAAATTCTAATAGCCTTAAATACCTTGAGATGTGTTTGAGTCATCCAGTTGTGTCTGCTGTGCAGCTAGAGAGTGGTAAAACCACAAAATATTGTTCTCCAAAAAAGGCTTTTTTAACATTAAGCCAAAACATGCCAGTGGTTCCTAACCACTATGCCAGTCCTCTCTTTGATGATTACCTCCCTCAAAATAACATTAAGGGACAGCAACACATTGGTGCTAAAAGGTAGTTAAGTTTTAAAGACAGTTTTTAGAGATACAATTTGCCAGAACAATGTAAGAGTTATTCTGATAGGTCAACCTCTACTGGACACATTGCCAGCACAAAGCCAGCAGCAAAGTCTTGATGAAGACATAGAAATAAGAGGTGATTTCAATGTCAAAGGCTCATTCAGCCTTTTTTGCCTCTCTGCCAGTGCTTCCAGCAAGTGCCCAATTAGCAGTGTCAGCGGTCATGGTGTTTATGAGAAGCTAGGCTGAGACTGTCATTTCTTTACATTTGAAACTGCAGAGCAGACACAGGATAGTAAAGCTTTTAAGTCCCAATTGACATGCACCAGAATCTGACCTTGAACTGGAGACTTAGAGGTGAAAGTCTCTATTTGCTAACTCAGTCTGTCTCCCACGGAGTGGATTTGTAAAATACATCTCATTCCAGCCTGCTTATTTCTCTTGAGACAAAAGAAACCCTCCCCGGAGCAACAGCTAGAACAGTCTGGCCACCCAAAGACAAAATTGGCTTTTTATAATCAGACAGATCCCTGGAGAGCAAGTAAATTGGTGCATCCAGCACTGATCAATGAGCAGGAGGAGGACTGCAACTAATAGGAAAAACATAAAGTCATAAAATATAAACATGATGGAATGTCCCAGGAGAGATCCTAATGAACATGGTGTTTCAGGCAAATTCACTAGGAAGTTATTGGAAGGGATATGAATGAGAGAGGGGAAAAAAAAAGAAAGAGAGAGAGAAATATGTGAGAGCGCCTCTGGAAAGGCAGAAGCAAACAGAAAAATCAGAAATTACTGGAATGTCCCCCTAAGAGACAGTCTGTTAATTTGTTGGCATGTTGTGCCTGTTGTAAACTTACGCATATACTGACAGGCTATTCAATTTTTTAAAAATGCACATTAATTTTAAGCAGATGGGTTAAACTGCAACCATAAATCTTGTTTTGCAAATGTCTTATGATGTTGCTGGGTCTATTTTGAAGTCTGAATCCCACCCAATGCCTTAGAATTAACAAAGGTGTCTGATTCCTATGTAGGTTCTGAACCACTGGAGTGGAGGTTTCTGTTTTGCTTTGGTCAAAGAACTCAGGATTTTTTCTTTATTGTGCACTATTTGTTGTTTGAACACTGGATGAATTATTATAATAGCTGTCTTTTGTTCATATTGTCTTCCCTAAAGTTTCTGCTATTGTAATCATATTAGACAGAATCCAGAATTAGACTATTTTTGATCTGACGTGATAACACCCTTTTTCTCTAAGACAGAGACAACTCCTTCTGCTATTAAGGAAGCACAGACTTCTGATCTGATGTGCTCATTTCACAGTCTCTTTCCACAAGTAAAAGACAAAGCAAGTAACTGAGGAATGGGACTTGCATAGTCTGACTGCATTATGAACCCAAGGCTATTCTTTGAGATTTTTCTCCTCTTTTTGGCTTAGCTATATGGCAGCCAGCCACTTAGTGATCTGCATGCTATTCCTCTCCAGCGCCTGATCTCCTGATAATAAAGGACAAGTTGAGAGGTGATATGGCTGAGCTCCTGCTAGCCAAGGCTGAAATTATGGTGCCTTTGCTGAGTCAGAGCAACTCACAAAGATAATCTGACATATGCTGGGACTAAGATAGCCTTGTAGATTAGATCATCACAGAATTATTAGAATGACATTTTTTGATAACTCTCCCTTTCGAAATTCTGAGTTGAAATGAGCTTAGCAAAAGTAAAGAATTGGATCTTTAGATTCACTTAGAGACCCATGAAATTTTCAATTAAGGAAATTAAACATCATAAATAAATAAATATATATATTTAAGAGAATTTAAAATAAAAAATAAAGCAAGACTATATCAAATGAGCATAATTGAAACAAGATAGGTGTACCTGGGGGAGGTATCACCTCCTGTTGTAGAGGTGATAAAGCCTTGGTTCCCACTGTATATTCTCCCGTACTTTACAGAGTACGAGAGTTTGAAAGCTATAGCTGTACTTTCTTCACTTCAGAGACATTACATCCAATCCAAATGCCAAAAAAAAAGTTTCCTACTATTCTCCTTTAAGTATGTCCTTTTTGACTAATTCACCACACCATATTTGCAGACACCACCACCAAAAACAAAAACAACAACAAAAACCCCCTCTCTTCTTTGCACACATCGTCCAGATTATTATAGAATTCTAGGTTACTGGCATTATTATATTTTTATATGCATGATAGAAAGTGAATAAAGGCCAGTTACCAGTTACTTTGCTGCTCTCTTCAATAAAAAAGAATGGTGTCTTTGCCTTTCAGTATGTTAGAGAAAAATGACAATTAGGATGAACAAAAAGAAATTTCTTTTATTTTCTTTTATAATAATTTTAGAATTGATAATCACATTTAAAATAAATTTCTTCTTCTGACTTCTGAGTATATACATATCTTCAATTAACCTCAGATAATTAATCATGAACATTTGAAAAATCCCTGTGCTATCATTAGCTAAAAGCCCATCTTTATCTCATTCAGCATAATTTAGGAGAAAAAAAACTAGACACTCACTGCAATGGTGCGTATTGCTCCTAATTATAGTGATTTCACAAACTTAAAGTCCTGTTGTGATTATTTGGCTATAGCTCTGTCTTTGCTACATCATAGTCTCCCAAGGAGACTGCAAAATGCTTGCTTTGTGTTTATTGGAAAGAATTATTGGAAATTGATTTGATGAAATACATTTTCCTTGCTGTTCAATCATGAGAGCAACTGTGCTGAGGACTGGATTCTTGTTTATATTAGTAAAAGAAATAGGAGCCGGAAGGCAAATGTGAATGAGTTTTCTGCTCAGTGTGAGGCTTATTTTTGAGGTATGCAACATCTGAATACGCTGATGCAGACTTCAGAAAATAATGCTTTAGAAGACCTCCAAAAAGAAAAAAAAGCTGTAAAGACAACCTTAAAGTTCCTATCCTTAGGAGTTTTTTTAGTGCTGTATACACTAGAAATGATCTACAAGGAGCTTCATCAGATTGTTTGTACACATGCAAAGTAAAGTACTGCTTTACTTAATCTGAAGTAGGATGATAGGCAACCTAAAATATCATCCTCTTCTCTTTCTAAATGGAATTATGGTGACTACTTCCAATGCAGAGGTCTATCATGCAAATATGTGCAGTTAGGTGAGATAAACTGTGCTTCTAGGGTCAGAAGTTTTAAGATAGGCATTAAACTAGCTACCTAATTCATTTGTAAAGCAACACCCAACAGTTCGTGTCTTTTTATTCTTTTTTTCCTTAAAATTTTATGTAGATATTATACTATCAGCATAGTTATACCAGCAGTTCCTTGGTACAGTGAGGTCTGCAATAAATAAATAAATAAATAAATTCAGGGTGTATGTAAGGCTGTGCTGTGGCTTCCATCACTGACTAGAAAGCAAATCTAGACCTGTGGGCAGCTTTCGAACAGGTCCTAAAAATCAGATAATATTGCGTTATTAAACGTAATAATGTTAACGTTAATTTCTTTTCATAAGAAATTTCTTTTCAGGTTCAAAGACTGCTCCCTACCATCCTTAAAAAACATGTCACCAACAAGGTAGCCTACAATCTGTACCTCTCTCTGCTTCACAACCATGATTATCTCAATCTTCCATCTCCGAAGCTCACTGCTGTGATCTCTATTATGGCACTTTAAACAGACTTCATGTTAACTGAAAAAGAAAAAAAGGAGATGGATATCTACACACAAGGCTTGGTCTTTAGCAGGAGGAAACTGTGGAGGCATCCTTCAGTCCTTTATAGGTCAATAATTATGTACAGAACACAAACTTTATCTTTGAACTGGATCTTCCTTGAGACTTTGATTAGTCAAAAAAGGATTCTCTAATATTACAGGAGAAACAGGTGCTGCGGGTTTACGCTTCGCCTTAAAGCTGTGCTGAAAAGCAAGAAAAGTTTCAGATTTCTCCTTAAACAGAACATTAGAGAAGATAGGAATTTCAAAAGAATTAGTTGCCTCAAATGATAGTACGTCTAAAGGGAACTATAGATGTGAGGAAAAAGAGGTTTATATAGGAAAAAGAAATATGGAACACCCTGCTCTGCAGTCCTGAAGTTTTCAGTCAATGAGCAAACAAGCAGCTAAATCTGCTACAATAGCAGATCTCTCCAAAACGAATTCAGAAGCACCGTTGTGCCTCTTGGGACACTCTGCTTGCCACCAGGAAGATTGCCTTAATGATATTTCTTTTCTGAGAGCTGCAGTGAGCCTCAGATCCCAGATCCTGAGGGGTTCTGCTGCTCCAGGCAAAGACAAAAAACCCACAAAGTATTTGGCTTTTGTGTGACTCTGTCATAAGCAAAAAGTGGTGAGAGCCTTTTCAAGCAGAAAAATAAAACTATCCGGATATATCTAAACAGATTTTTATGGCTCTGTTTATAGCTATAGCACTATAGTGTTTGTTTTTATAGAGAAGACTTAGTGACAATCATTGGGATCCATGTTCTTTTTTTTATCAGTTATTCTTTGTCCCATGATTTATCAGATTTTTTATTTTTAGTAAGAGTACAAAAATATCCCCTCAGATATCAGCTTCCATTTTGTTTCTTTAAGTCTCCTGTGCCTTCCTGTATTCCCTTCACACTGTTGAGATCTGTGGCAAAATGTCCTGGCTCTCTTCAGCCAAATGCAAGTAGTCAGTCTTTTCAGCAAAACCCATGGTTCCTGGTGGTTTCAGCTGAAGCTAACAATAGGCTACAGCTGTCATTGTCTTGACATGTGTGGGACAACTAATTCTTAATGGGTTGGGACTATTATAGCCATAAAAACAAATAAGCAAAATGAATCCACTTGACTCTCTCTTACTTTTTGGATGTCTTTTTATCAGGAATGACCCACAAAGTGTTTTCTGCTCTCTGAAATACACACAAAAAAGGATCAGGTACATTCTGTCTAGTCTTCTGTATGAACACCAGCCTTTCCTCTGGACATTGGAAAACCTGGGGCAAATGGAAAATGTTCCCTGCTTATACAGTTAGCTTCTATAAGAATAGCACATGTAGAAAAATACATGTAATGAATTACATCCTCTTATTGCCTTGTAACAACATAAAGAACATGCCACATTTTCTATTTATTTTCATAAAGATAAAGCAGTGTAAGAAAAAGAACAGTCTATTTCCTGTTTTTGCTTTCACCTACTAACTCAATAAATATAAGGATTAAAATCAGTATGTTGAAGATGCTGTTTGATATGTAAATACTATCTTTCGTCTGTGTCGTAGCCTCAAAAGTTTAGCCTCCTAAATCCTACCTTAGGCTTTCCAAGGGTAAGTGCACATCATACGCAACCATTCTAGAGAAACTGTTGTAGGAATGATGGATTCGTAACTTCATCTGCTTATGTCTTTAGAGATGATTTATAGAAGTCAAAATGACCAACTTACCCAAATACAGTATAAAGGAAGGGACATTTAAAAATAAAATAGACAAAGCTATGTGATTGCTTCAGAGACGCCAGAGCTTTTATATTTGCCTTTCCAATGATTCCATCTCATCTCAAATAAAAGCACTTCAAAGAGTTCAGGTATGGCAGCTGCTGCCTGATAGACTGGTAGGGCAGAAATAATTTTTTTAAAATGCTACAAAAATAAACCAAGAGTATAATTCCATTAACTAAATGGAAATCAAGAAATGGCTACCATTACTCATTGGTACTGTGCTGCTGAATGAGAGGAAGACTAATTATGAACAGACTTGCTTGTGCCTATAATCCTTTCATTTACAGACTTCTGCCTCCAAAAGAATAACTGCAAACTCAAAGTAGGTCTTCCTGAAATGCATTACTCAAGGACAAAACCAGTCCAGAATTACAGCTAATGACAAAATGTTCCTTAGAATTAAAAATCGAGTTAATAGGCTTTCAGTTATTTGTCTCAGATTGTTGATTATTATTACATTTGGTTTTACTTCCTTTGGTGAAATCAATCTCATTCCTCAAACCCGATGGCTTGCTCCTTGTCACTTCAATGTAATGAAATCAGCTATTGGATTCTGCACGCTCAATTCTGTTATTGATTTGTTGACAACTCTATTGGTTGCCCTCCATCCACAGACTCAGGACTTAGGAGGGGAGTGACACCTGGAGGGATGGAGGAGCCTTACAGTTAACTTCCTTTAGCAAAGGACCACCAAGGAAGATGTGTTTTTAAGTTGCTAACTTCTAACCTGCCTATTTTGAGGCATATGAACATGTTGCAGTCAGCAGTGATTTGGCTTTCCTGCATCTGAGCTACAAAGCCCTCTTAGTTATTTTGAGATGGATGTTTGGGATTTGCATTAGTTTTTATTCTAATAGAGAATGTATCTTTTGCCAGAGTCATCAGTGATAAAACAGGATGAGAAATGGAAAACATTAATAAAAGCCATGGAGGCAGCTGTGTGAAGTGCAGGGTGCAGCCGCCAGGAGTGGCTCCAGCTGCTACTGCATTGAGAAACAGGAAATAATCCAAAAAATGGATACAAAAAAAAGGGGATGTAATTTTGGAAACTGCACACATAACTGCACACATTTTAGTGACAGTTTTGCAAGCTACAGAGTGGAAATCCTGAGCCCACTCAATACTTTCGCTAAGTTTGGAGGTTTTCAGCTAAAAGCAGTAATTAATAGGTGCATTATCTGTGGCTGGGTAGTTAATGCAAGGCTTAGTGTAAAGGTTGATCCGACCAAAAGAGATGAATAGTAGCTATCTGTATTTAAGGATGCTTTGTGCACCATCATGCATGGTCATGCAAAGGCACATGAAAATGTATAAAAGATACACTGCATAGGGCACAGGATGTGGGTGTTTCCTGACCAAAATACTAAATCTGAATCTAAATTCGAACTATCATGGATGATTAGTGGGAATAATGGACTAAATAAAATGTGGTAGTCATAGTCTATGACTTTCACACACTTCAAGCTGTGTCTGTTTTATCAAGCAAAAATCAGGTAGCAGATGTTCTGAGGACCACTGTGGATCAATTTAGGCTCATGTCTAGGTTTATCTTAAACTACTCATGAGTGGGCATTTTAACCCATCTGATTGCCTGTAGCTATAGATTCCCACGTTCCTACAGTATACCAGTATACCAAATAAATAACAGGGGACCTAGTTTCTCCTTCTCTGTATTGCATTGAGGCCCCCTCAGTGGCATTCAATATGCCTTCACAGGCAGGAAACACTCTGGGATGCTGCAGGCACCACAGGTTAGGATTGGTGCCTGGCTCTCCTCTCACCTGTTCTGCTGCCACCTCGAGCTGGCCAGACAAGGAGAGACCTCAGCTCTGTGGCCAGATGCCCTCTGGTCCCTGAGACAGAGGTGATGCCTCTCCCCACTTGGAGACACACTGCATGCACAGGAGCTCCCACAAGGGTGTCTGACACAGAATGCCCTGCAGTGGGTAACAGCAACTAGGGGCTGCCTGGCAGGGCAGTTTGCTTTTTTAACCAAGGTATTAGTAGGAATAACTGCTTCACTTTCCACATGTTGTGAGATTGGCTAATACATATTTGTAAAGCTTTGAGGATGATAGGAAATATATCGGTTCTGCAGAATTGCATAGGGCCATTCGGAGCAAATGTTTAAAACTCTGTGCTTTCTAATCAAAACATGTATTATTAAAAAACTGTATCAGACTAAAAAGCAGCCCAAATGGAGGATTTTTAGGAATTCAGGTAATTAATTATAGCATTGCTATGAATGAGTTCATCTGCTTGACAAAAGTTGGGCTGGTTGGCAGAATGCATTCAGCTCAGTTTTTGAGATGAGTGTAGGTGTGTGCACATGCCCACCCATTAGTGTGTTGAAATGGAGTGGTCTGCTCCCAGCACTATACAAACTGACCATGGCTTAAATGATATGTTGCACTCTGCTACTTTGCTTCCCCTGCAAAGATGCAGCTAATGAGAACTGCTGCCACATGAACAAAGATACTTGGTAGGTACAACTATTTTACCAGTTCAGAAGCAGAATAAAGGAGGAAAAGGGAGAGAAATCAGTTGCTGTCATAATTTTGTTTTATTTTCCTTTGCTTTCCTATGAAGTGTCTGAGGTCACTTCGAGCCTGAGATATTTATTATATTCTTCCCCTTGGGTAATTCTGAAAAGGGCACAGAATGTCAGTAATCATCCCCTTTATGTCTTAGTGGCAAGTTTATGATTGAAGGATTACCTTGCTAATATGTGTTTAAATGAGGCTCTGGCAATGTTAGTGGTATTTAAAAGAGTTCTGGCATTTGAAACAGTCAACAACAAGAGATCACGCTGATAAACAGAACCTTGTTGATGTTAGGCTGGTTCTAAGAGCAAGGGCTTTAACATCAGTCTTTTTGTGATGTTCTTTTTTATTTTTGTTGTTTTTGTGTGTGTGTGGCTTTTCTTTTTTTAACTCGCACAAATACTGGTTAGTACCAAATGCTGAACAGAACATCAGAAGACCTGAAAGCGATGGAGAGATTAAAAAATGTTGCCAAATGAAAACCACATAAAAATACTCATACTTTGCAGTTAGTAGGTTTTGTTATTGCTATGCATCAAGAATTGAATTTAATTAAGTTTTGCTAGGGGAAATCTTTGAAACTGGCAGGAAGAAGTACATAATGTAAACAGTGCAAGATCTGGTCGTTTTCATTTACAGTCCTTGCAAATATAACAAACATTTAGCTTAATTAATAAATTATGTGCCAACTGAAAGAATTCACATCTCCCTTCACTGGAAAGAACTTTCTCCATTCAGTTGGATTCTATTAGATGTTTTTTATTTAGAAATTTGTTAATAAAATTTACTGTAGAAAAGAAAGCTATTTTTACATGGCTTTAAACCATATCCTTTCAGAGTATTAATATTTAGTATTTAGACCACTATCTATAGTACAGTATCTGAGTCTAAGCTGGAACACACTGTTTAAATACTGAAGAGTAATAGTATTAATTACCTGATGATTCATGAGGAAGATGCAAATGGTTTACAAGCAAAATTATTTATTTGGAAATATATTTCTGAAAAAACTAAATGTCAAATAAAGCCTTTAATCTTTCCTTCTGCTGCCTTTGCTACCTTCCCTGCTCCTTCATTGCTGAAAATCACACTTCTCCCATGTTACGTGGGTTCACCTCTTCATCTGCCTTTTCTCTGTCTCTGGCATTTCTTCTCCGAACTACCAAGAAACTCAGGGCTGAAATCTGATAATTGCAGAAATGTTGAAATTCAGAAATCTGATAATTGCAGAAATATGGCCAGTGTGTCGGCCTTCCAGCATGTATATGAAGAGAACAAAAACCAGGTCCAGAGTCAGTCATAAATTAATTGAACTATAAGTTAACTAGTATTAAAAATAACTCTTTTTTTTTCCCTAAAAGCATGAGGAAATGCAGACCAAAATTTTTACCTGGTGTATTTTGGTCCATCCAACAGGAAAGGCGGGAACGCTAGTGTCTTTCTTGTATCCTAGCACAGTGTGTAGATCAAAAATATTGAGCCAAGTCTAGAATCCAAAGATCATAAAGGAGCAGGAGCAAAGTCAATATAAACAAAGGAAATTCAGTACCTGATCATTTCTGTTTTGAGTTTATCATCAAAATCAATATGAAATGTCTTTCTCTTCTCAGTGATAATCCCATTTTAATGCTAGAAAAATGACCAGAGCTGATAAAGTGCTGGCATATCCAAACATCATCAGACTGGAGGTAAAAGATTTCAGATTTCAAAATCTAGCCAGACTCTTGAACTTCCTTGGAGCAAGAGGTTACCAGGGAGTTACGCAGTACTTTCTAGCAGACTGTCAATTAGTTTCCATTTGACAGACTTGACAGTAGCTCCTGAACAACAACAACAAAAAAAGTGTAGTGCAATAGGTGAGGCATCTATTTTTAATAGCTTTTGATTCTCAAGCAGAATGTCACTTGATTTGGCTAAGAGCTTGCATGTTGGTAACTGTTTCTTAAAATAGCTTAATATCTTTAAGGTGATCTATGTTCAAAATTTTTTTTTTTTTTCATTTCAAATAAATAGGATGAAAAAAAAAAACAGACTGTTTCCTTTACAAAAATTTTTGAATGAAAAGGAAGGTACATTCAATTATATATTTATAATCACGTAACAAGCTGAGTCCTATCCACTTAAGCATTTAACTGAGGTATCAGCATGAACTGGCCAAGGACATATATCTAAGCTTTGTTTCAGGTTAAAATATGAAGTTTATTTCTGCTTTAAGGTAGGACTCTATGATTCTTCCCATCCTAAGAGAGTTTCAAATAAAAATGGGATGAATGGCCCTCTAGAGGTATCCATCACTGTTCTCTGACTACAGGGAAATTTAAAACTTAACATTTAGATTACAAAAGATAGATTAAATGAATCCAAGGTACCTAAGTCATCTTCTGTAGATGGAGTCTCTAAAGTGTAATGCCTCTTAAATAGCACCTTCTTATTTAACTTGTTAGATCTTTTTGATGGTATTAGTCGTCATAACCTCACATCTCCTGTAAGTTAAATGTTATTGTTCCTCATGCAGGTAAAGAAACAGAGATGGAAGGAGTTGCCCAAGGTCATGGAGAATTTCCACAGCAAAGCAAGCACTGAATCCATAAGATTGTATTTACTCTTATAACTTTTAACCAGGAGTCATCAACGTTTAATATGTATGTCCTTCCCACAATACAAACTCAATGAGATCAAAAAGGCATTGTTTTAATGGACTGCCCCTGAGAGCACTACCTTACTTCTGTGTTGGATAGATCATAGAGCTTCATGCTGAATCTAGAGTTCAGCATGAGCCAAGCATCATGAAGATATTTTTCTAAATCCCTCTTTTAAGATTATATCATCAAATAACTTCTCAAATGAATATTTTTATTGTTTTATTTTATTTTACTTAAAGCATCATTACCTATAATGTTCTATTTGTATTAAGGGTATGAGTGAAAGTTTTCCCATGTTTTCATTTGTTTGCCATAAACCTGCAAGTTTACTGTACTATTTCCAGTTGGTAAGTTGCAAACTCTTTACTTGCACTTCCAATTAAAAAGGCAGGAACAAAATGTCAAGACTACAAATGACACATAATGATTTCACCAAGGATTCCTAAGGATAAGAAAATTATAGGGTTAGGAAACAAGATTAAAATAATTATATATTTCAAAATACTTTATGAATAGGAGCATTTATTTAAGTGAATTCTCTACTAAGTTTAAATGCATCACAATAAAGCAAGCATTTAAAATTTGGATTTTGTCTTACAGTTGATCTACTCTCCTTGTATGATGTTTTCACATGAGCAAAGTTTCCAAGAGAGTACTGCTTGGAATTCCACATTTCTGAACATGTCATTCTCTCTTGATGTGGTATGACACAAAAAGCCAAAAGTGATTCAAAAAGTTAAAATGCAAGATCCATGCAGCAGCTATAAGAAAACAGACTACAGATACCTTTCTTAAAGCTATAGTTCTTTGATGCTTGGATCCTCAGTGGTTGAAGCTAAAGAAGCTGAGACAGCAAAATTGAAATCCATTATTTAAAGAAGAGGCAATGGCAAAAATTGCCTAAAGGTGGTGACTGTTTGACCAGTTTTTACATTCTTTTCAAGCCAGAGACAAATCATTAATTGAGATGGATCTTTGGGCTTCCCCCAAACATGAATGATTATATGCTTAGACCCTATATATGCCTATGAATTAATCCTGATGTCATTCAAATTTAATTGAAGATATTTTTGATACTAAATACCTCAGAATGAAGCATTGTGACAATCTTTATTGAAAAAAATGAATTTTTGATTTTTCTTTTGAAGTTCAAACTATCTAAAGTTGGAATTCATTCAGATGATACCTTTATTATGTAAAGTATATTAACACTTTCGTCAAGTTAATGCAAATACTCCTTGTAAGAATACAAGCCATTAAATATCAACCTAGTAGAACTAAAGAGTATGTGACAATGTTTACTTTTACATTCTTGGTATCAAATATGATACAGGGAGATGTTAAATAACATTGCCTGTATCGCTCCATCTCTCTGGTTAATAAGTTAGTATCCAAAGATCCTGATGAAAAGGGAGAAAAATAAGCAAAACCTCCCCAAGGAAAAGTAAGATTTAGGTTAAACTGAAGAATATGCAGGGTCCAAAAGCACTATGGTAAATTCTTTTCCAAACATAATCCAGATGTTTATAGCTATATAAAGAAACAGCTTTTGTTACCTTATCAGTCAAAAACTAGAATATTTGCAGTGCAGTTATAGAAAGAACACATGATCCTTTCATCAGCTTCATACTATCTTTTCTGCTGAATTGGAAATCACCTGAAAACATGATACAGTTTTCAGGTGTTTAAAATTTACTGTGCCAATATTTAGAAGGACTAGTTCCAGATAAAACACAAATGTTTAGAGGTGGGTGAAAATGAAAACATAAATACAGACAAAAAAATTAAATTAGTGTCAGCAAGCATGAAATGTGGTCCATTACAGCTTAGTTCTCAGAGCAGAAAGTTAAAAAAAAAGTAAATTTTAGCGAAAAGAAAAAGAAAATGGAGCTCAGTGCTCCTTATATTAAGCTGGAGCTCTGAAATCTGCCCCAGCTGCATGTGTACTTCTCAAGGGCACTTCTCAAAGAGCTCTGTGGCTCTCCAAACAGGCTGGAAATTTGAAAGAAATGAAGTGGTCTTCAAGTCCTGCTGTTTCTCCTTTTGATTTAAAAGTCCTTGAGTGGCATGTGTGCAACACACATGGGGTGCCTTCTGCTGGAAGAGTTCTTCAGCTAAATCAGCAGCACAAAACAGCACATGTCGATCTGCTATTTAGTTTCTATTTATCTCCAGGTTGCTATAGCAGAGTTACATTTAGTCTATAGAGCTTTTTAAAAACGGTAAGGTTAAATTGGACTCAACTGCATTTTTTGACCACTTGAATGCAGAAACTCCTGAGCATTATAGTTTGTTTCTTCTCACCTGTTCCAAAACTGGCTGACATCTCTGCCTGCCCCTCTCCCGAAATTCCCCATTAGAAACTCTGTTAGAAACCTGAACCAGTTAAATATACAAAAATGTAGCTTAAAGAGGACAATTTTAAAACTTTTTTCTTAAAAAAAAAAAACTCTCACCAAAAGAGATTTCACACAAATTCAACTGTGATTTTTCTTCCAATTTTCCAAATAAATTGAATATCTGTACCACCTGTTCCCTCTTTTTGCTTCAGTCTCTTTTGATTTCTTATATTTTAATTGTGTATCCCTGTTTTTTCATTCCTTTTTAAGCCTCTTACCACTAGCTTCGTTTTAATAGCATTAAGAATGCTCACATAGATGAGAGCAGGGACAGCTCATTACTACTTGCATAGATTATTATTGACTCACAGCATATTTCAGCAAGGGTGAGTATCTTCCATACTGTCTAACCTTTTAGTCTGGTGTAGTTACATGCACCAAAAGCAAAAGCACTCAGTTGATTTTTTTTCTTTTTAATCGAAGTGAAAAATCTCAATGCTTGATTTCCATACAGTACTTTACTAATAGCTTTAAATTTGCAGGACAGAGAGGAAGGATTAGAAGTATGTAGTCAGTTCAATGTTTTATTTCTTTTTTAATATTCTAAGTTACATGTCAACACTATGTATTTTGCTTTCGTTCCTGTCAATTGTATTAAAAGAACCCTTCACATTTATAACTATTATAGACTGTAATTCTTATTTTCATTATTGTTCCTCAGCAAAAAAGAAGGGGAAAGAACAAAGCAGAAGAGACAGGGCTGCAAGTTCTTTCTTCACATGGGAGGGATATACTGGCAGCCAGATATTTCAGTGTGTCCCTTTGACACACTGAAATAGGAGGGTGCCAATAGCTGCGTGAAACAAATAACAATATATACAGAGCTTATTGTTTCAAAGGGATAAGTGACCCTACTTAGCATCTGCTGAGCTCAACTGTTTTTTGTTTTTCTGTGCTTTTTCCAGGAATAGTTAAGGGTGGATCCTTGGTATCGCCTCCTTATTTTTTTTTCCTGAAAACTGAGCAAAAAAATGATTCCCGTAGGCTTGTGGGGTGTTGGAAAGAGCCTACTAGATGTTATTTTCTCAGAAACACTGCTGCTGTATTCCAGGGCCACTGACTTTCTTCTGAGCTGGATTTTGCTGTGCTTTTCTGTCAGCATTGACTCTAAAGTAATTAATGTGAACTGTGTGATTACGTGGGCTGAGTGATGGAGAATCATGTCAGAAAGTCATTCTTCATAGCTTCTCAGTAATCCATTTGAGAAAACACTATCAGTTAGTTGCTTGGCACAAGTGCTTTGTTTCAAGGTAATCAGAGGAGATGAGAGAAAGAATAAATGGAAGTGGATAGACGTGTCATGTATATACACAAAAAAGAGCTAGGTAGATCTGAATTTTTCTCAGAAAATCAACTAATTCGTCTTTCCTCAACTAGTTAATGCATTTTATGCTTTTGTTTATTGCAGGGTATAACAAGCACATTCTCAAGAAGTTTTTGTCCTGAAAACAGGGACTGACATCAGCAGAAAATTGAAAGTACTTCAGAAATACAAGATATAAGAACTGAGAAAGACCCCTGGGACCAAATCATGCACAGGCTGACTAAAATTGCATTAACCACACCCTGGAGAGCTGAGATAAACTCATAAACCTCATTTACTGTTATCAATCTCAAGAAGAGATTGAGCCTTTGTCACCTTTTCACTGGGCCTGCATTTACCATCCATTTCCTATTTCCCAACAATAAAAAGGCAATATCTTGTCCTTCATGTCTACATTTGGATTTAAAGCTTTGTATTAAAATTAATAAATAAATCTACAGAATATCAATAGAAAAGGTAGTGTAACTTCTACTCTCCTCTTGTGCTGATCATATTTAAACAAAAATAGAAGATTCTTAGGGTTATATTCATGCTTTTTGCAAGAAAATGCTGAGGCTAGCAGGCTAACAATAAGCTGAAGGATGAACACCACCCATTCAGTTTGTTTTCTGAATGAAAGCAGAAATTCCCTCATTGCTCAGTGCAATTATATCTTTATATTTGCTTTGCTTTCTTTTGCTGTCCTACACTAAAGGCATATCTCTGGAAAAAGGCAAAATACAAAGCTCTTGTACATTGCTGGCATTGTACTGGCAGCATAAAATGAATATGGTTTGATCGCTATCCAGTGTCAGACTCTACCTCCCATGAACACAGTGTATCATGATGGCATTCCTGACTGGAAGGGAAAACAGGCTCAGCTCAGCTTAGCTAACATAGGTCACAGCACAGTGATTTTTGAAAGTATTGGGTAGAGCATTCTAACAATATAGCTTTTATCCTAGTGAAAAAAAAAGAAAGAAAATCATTCCCAGATTATGCATGAGTAACTTCAGCCACTGGATTTGATGGATGATGACTGCTCCTGTGATGAGGGTATTTATTCCTTCATGGGATGCATCACTTATTATTTTAGGCAAAACAGGGTGAGTTAAACAGTGGTAAATGGGTGTCATTGAGTCTAAGTGAGTGTGAAGCAGTCTAAAGTTGGCTCATCTTACTTGGCAAAAGTGCAGGTCAATGTAGGAGACTAATTAACACCTTCACATTTTGTCACATTCTCTTGTGTGTTGCAAAAAAACCCAATCTTTGCAATACTCAAACTCATTCCCTATCTACTACTTTGTCATTAACTTTAGCTTACACTCGGCATCTGGCTTCTGTAGCCTATAGTGACCGTGCAAAACAAGACTGGTCAACTGCTCCCAGCTCACCAATAACAGTTCCTATGCTCACTGTGCTCCAGTTCCACATTAACAAGAGATTATTAAAGGGAAGAGGTGCAATATTTGTGTTCGTCTTTCTTACACATTCTTTACAAGCCACAGGGCTGGTAGTTGATTTGGAGTACAGCTTTATATATGGCAGCTAGTAAAGAAGCCCCCTGTGACCTTGCCCACAAAAATGGGGAGGTGAATGTTAAGGTAATGGTGAAATCATGACAATCCATTCTGCTGTCTCATGAAATTCTGACTTAATGAATTTCCTCTTCTACTTCTCTTTTTTCTATTTTTTTATTTATTTCTTCCACACTAGCTGAATTAAAATCCCACCCAGACATTCAAAGGCCAATGTATTTGTTTTATCATTTTCCCTTGGCTGCCGATTTTTTTTTTAAATTTATTATTTTATGCTAGAGGTACACTTTGTTTTGGATGGGTTCCCACAGGCTGTAAGGATATTGCATACAGAAAGCCCCTGTTTTACCTACCCAGGTACGTTGGCATGTTATCAAGTGACTCTTTCTTACCAAATGATGTCTTAACTTCACAGTTAAGACAGGAACTAGGACTGGTTAAATTGCAGCAACAGTACCATTGGAGGGGAAGAAGAATAAAGGAGGCATATTAAACTGGAAATGCCTCAAAGGTTAACTATTTCTTTTTGGAAAGTCGTTGTTTTGTGTGGATTTTTTGTTTGCTTGTTTTTTCTTACATTAAATAAACATAGTTGCAGCTGTATTTTGTTTAATGGAGATAGTAATATTTTGAACTCACTGTAACTTCCATGCCAGAATCTAAAGGGACTTCATAAACACTAAATGAATATGCCTTATACACCCCTGTGAGGCAGTTAAGTTCTATTATTCTTCTTTGTAGATAAACTGAAGCATGAAAAGGTTATAAAGCTTACCCAATCACACATCAAGTGAGTCCCAGAGCTAGGAATTGGACCCAGAGGCCCCTTCTGCTGTTCTCTTGCCATTGTGTAACTATTAGATTTTGCCCATTTAAAAAAAAAGTAGAAAAGAAAGTACATACAGCATAATAATATTCTGAATCATATTCCAGTAAATGCACTATTAAAGGGATGGTGATAAATAGCCTCTTTTTCTCATTGCTTTACTGAATTATTTTCAGTGTGTGCTGCATTTGTACTTGTTCTATAATTTTGACAGCAAGTTCTTTAGAAAGCGAACACTCTAATCCAATTTACATGATTCATTTGATGTGGCTTTCTTTGTCCATCAAATCTGTGCCTTCTGATTCACTTCCTGACTCACTGCAATTTTGTGCTAGTGTCACTCCATTGAAATCAATTCTGTCTGGGTGGGGTCTTACTGCCTTTCATTGGAAAGCTGCATTTATATGCCAAAAATAGCACCTGAAGAGAGATGACGGAGGGACAGGAGAAGAGGGGGAAAGAGATTAAAAAGGCCCCTCTATTGAGGGTTTTTCAATAAATGTTAACCTAAGAGTATTTGTAGACTAGAATTTAGTTGCTTTGAGCAGCTGACTTCAAAGTCAGGTCAGGTTAAGGTCAAAATTGGCTTGATAGACATATTGAATTGTTTGTGTTACACAAGGATGGAAGCCTGAAGAACCCATTATTCCTGCTAATACATTGGAGAAGTGTCTGTCAGCAGCAATCTGATCCTATGAATAGGGCCCAGAGAAAAGAGAGGATGCCTCTTGAGGGGTAGAATTTGTGTCACAGTTCTGAAATCATTTATGATTATGAAATAAGCATATAAGAAATAAAATATGGAACAAAGAAAATACTAAACCACTCTTAACATTGAAAACTAAGATACAAAGAAATTCTGTTTTGTCAGATATTCTGTCAGGTAATTTATTTCAAAACACAGCTTACCTGAAATGCAGTTTGCTGACCTGACTCCAGGAATTTCCTAGCTCTTTCTGTGGTTCCTACATCAAATCTATTCTGAAGAAATCCATGGTTGCCTTCATCTAAGAGTACACTATATTTAAACAATGGTGTTAAGACAGGTCAATAAGCCTGTGCAATCTGTAGGCCCATCCTCATTCCATTTCTTTCTACTACCTTATTCAAATTCAGTAACAGATAACACATAATCTGCTCTAACTGAAACCAGAGGAATAAATTCATCTTTTCATCTTCCCTAGGTTTTCCTTTGAAAGGTCAACAACTACAGAAGTCCATCCCCAACACTTTCTAAAGGTCCATATGGGAGGTATGACCCTTAGCTTTGAGTTAGGATCATGCTGTTGCTCACAGTGCAGAAGTTAAAGGAGGTTGAATGACTGCTGGTGGGATCTTACCTCACTGGTCATTCCACTGCTGAGAGCAGGTACTCCTCTGAAAGCTAAAGTCAAACTGTCTCTGCCATCGCTGTAGCAAGAGAGACCCCAGCCCCTTCTTGTGCTATATTTAAAATCTGTTTTTTTTCTGCATTGATAGAATTTGCTTGCAACCATGTTTCAGATCATCAACTAAAATGAAACTCTGGAACTGGGTATGTATCTCCAAACACTGTACTCTGGTTCCCTCGAAGGATGCCATGTTAATGATGTGCTCATTTTTGATTTAAAGTAAAGGCTGAACAGGGAAGGAGGAAAGGTCAAAGAAATATGGATTGGGCCAGAAGGATAAGTCTTATGAGATATTTTCAGATGTATAGAGCTTAAAGCAAGTTCTTCTATCTTTTCAAGTAATTTAATTTGTTTAAATTGGTTTATAATTGATAGTTCCAAACACAAGGACAGTTAAAATCTATTTATCATTTACACTGCTTTGACTCTGCTTGGACCTTAACTGAAAAATAGCTAAATAAAAATAATAAAAAAATAGCTTCTATTTTTAGTCACCACACCATAGCATTTTAATCCAAATCTTTTTCTAACCTGTATTTCAAGGTCGTATTTTTAGGACTCAGGTGGTTATAAGGTTGCAAGTAAAACTGCTCTAGTCCTATCTACGAGAGTGACTTTCCATAATTATTATCAGAAAGCAAATAAGTTCTGAAAAAAAGACAGGTGAGGCAATCCTAAAGAGGATGTTCCTCAAGATACATGTGTGCGCAGAAGTGAGAATGAGCACATGCAGCAAGCAGTACAAGCATGCTTGTACATGCAGCAAGCTTGCAAGTATCCCAGATGTGAGACTATTCCAGGTAGTCTGATTTAACAGTAAAGTGAGGTTTTGATCTAATGACAACTAGTGCCATCAGCATTGAAAACACAAAATGAAGTGGCTTTGATATAAGTGAAAAATCAAATAATGTATTATCATCCCAAGATTTCCAAAACAGAATATGAGGCACAGGTGCAGCAAAGTATTAAAGAAAAGGGAAAAGTCAAACAGAAAATAGAAAATTGTAACAGAAAACTGAAATTAAAATTTTAATCAAATGTCTAGAATTTTCACTTACCTCAATGTTATTCATAATGATCATTTGGTCTTATTCTGCTGTCTTAATTGTAGATCCAAAGAGCAGAAATACCACGTGAATCTCCTAGCTCAGGCCTCTGATAAACTGGGGCTATTTAAAATGAACAATTCAAAAGTAATGCAGTAAAGTAAAGTAAAACTAATGATTTTAAAGTCTGCACAAATAGTTCTAAATTAAAGATTAACAAACAAAAAATCTCCAAAGTGATCACAATTGGCTCTTAAAATTACTTCAATGATTTTTTTCAGTACTGAATACTCAAAAATAGTTTAAAGATCTTTATCAAAGTCTACACTCCTTTAAAAATAAGTGAACAAACCTCTCCCTGCTGCAACAGCCCTTACTCAGAGCATTCAGGCTGCAATACACTTAACTGCAAAAGCTGGCAGGGTGTTTTCTGTGAAATTTCCCGTATTCTGGAAACTGTTCTCCATCCTGATATGAAGAATCTAAGCTCTGAAACATTGAAATGACAGTGTATAGGCATAAGTTGTGATGAGGTGGAATCCAACAAAGGTCTAATGCAAAGAGAGAAACAATAGAGGAGTTTCTACAAATGGATGGACACCTCTGAAAAGTGTCCCTAAGTATTTTGTACATAAACTAACTAACTAAATAAATAAATAAATAAAGAGCAAACGGTGAATTAAGGCTCCACTGGATATAAAATGAGCATTACCTTTTTCAAATAGATCAGATTTTTGCAGACCTCAGCTTTGTGCATATGCACCCTGGTTCCCAAATCACTATGCATATTCCGAGAGGTAGTATCCATTGACAGTAGGAATAACTGAATACAATTAGGTTACATTAGGCTTAACTCTGAAGTTAATTTCATAAAAGATCATAGAATCATAGAATCATAAAATGCTTAAGGTTGGAAGGGACCTTAGAGGTCATCTAGTCCAACCCCCCTGCACACGCAGGGTCACCTAGAGCACAT
>JAUBOD010000158.1:724016-748723 GCA_032353885.1 Nothura maculosa
CTCTCTGGGCAGCCTGTTCCAGTGCTCTGTCACCCTCACAGTGAGGAAATGCTTCCTGAAGTTCCTGTGGAACTTCCCATGCTTCAGTTTGAAGCCACTTCCTCTAGTCCTATCGCTATCCACCACTGAAAAGGGGTCAGCCTCATCCTCCTTACTGCCTCTCTTGAGGTATTTATCAGTTACAGTATTCCCTCAGTAAGAGTAAACTAGGAGCCTAAGACCAGTTTATAATACTCTTACCATTAAAGAGCAGTTTAAAATAACAGAAGATACCTTAAGTGCTAGATTATGCACTCTGAACCCTAACCAGTATAAGCAAAGATAAACATAGGGAGCCTTTATAGACTTTCCCAAGCAAATTAAATTAACTATCTAAAAGCTTTAAAGCAATTAAATGAGCTATTTGTAATACAAAGCACTGCTTGCTATCTGGCAAGAGTTAATTACACTATTGTAATAGCCCATTGGCTCAGCTGCCTTGCTGCCTTCCTGTGTACTCCCTAAAATTAATGCAGAAATTAGCTGCAACACTGGAGGAAAGGTAATAACAAGTTTTCTGCCAGTGTTCTCCACCATAAGTAGCACTCTATCCAAAAATGCCAATTGTATGTTCGTCTGTGTGGCACAAATCTTGGTGCATCTTCATGTCACCAGCTGATATTACTAAACAGCAAACTTGGTATGATCACTGGATGACAGGGAAACATCCTTAAGGACTTCCAGTAGATGCAGTATTTACTAGTTAACCCCTGCATTTTAGTTACCTTTTAGATATAACACCATCATAGCTGGATCCTGTGACATGAGGAGGCAGTAATGCAATTGTCATGACTTCATCCTTCCTTGCTTAAGTATTTGGCAAAGGCACCATGACTTTTCAGGGAGGCACCACAGAAATTGTCCTTATAGTCTTTGTACTAAATACAGCTTTTCTGTTCTTGATACCGTATACATCAAAACGCCTGCAAGCGAGGGACTGTGCAGAACATCTCTGTGTCATTCTCCAAGCTGGACAGTCAGAAATGTTTTTAAAAAACTAAAAGAAAAAAAAAAAGAAGAAGGAAAAAGAGAGTTAGTAATGGGCTGTTGCAGATTTGGGTTAAGGGATTGATTAATATCATATAGGAGCTCTGTGACAAAGGCAGAGATAGCTTAAGTTTAACAGCATCTTTCAAGTGCAGAATCTGTGAAAGTTCTGCAGCTTGCAGTTCCCCACCTTCATTTTTTTGTATAACCTTTCAGTATTATTTTTTTCAGACTGCCTCACCCACTTCTGAGAGCTCCGGAAATAATATCTGAAGACAGCTGTTGTGTTTGATATTTTAAGAATGGTCTACCAGGTTTTCCATTACATTTCAGAGAAGTAGCAAAATAAGGTCAGATTCAGAAAATATGAACAGATAAGCATCACCAGGGACAAGGAGGCCAAAATAAGCAGTTCTGTACTTGATCCTCAGCAACTGCTGTGAAATGGGCACCTCAAGCCTTAACAAAGAAGGCACTGAAGTAAATCATGGTATTGTAGTAAAGAGCAGAAATCTTCTTCTTTTAAAGCTCTGTGATTGCCCAGCAGTGAGGTCAGAAGAAATGTAGCACTGCAAAAAAATGAAAAATCCATTTCTAAAGCTAGCAAACACCATCAACCTCTTTGTGACTGAAGTCTTAGGTGACAGGCTATTTTTGGCTTGGGATTACTATGGGAAGGAAAAGAACAGGTCTCATCTCCAAAGTATCTGGCACCTAAATAAAGCTAAGTAAAATTTGATTTCAGATGCCCTTAGGCTCATAATACCTAAGGAAAGGACTTAATCACTGATGTGTAAAAGGGTAATAAAATTGTTACCATAAGCTGTGGAAATCAACTCACTCTACTTTGCCCTCTTGCTGCCTCTGCTTTTTTATCGAGGTTTCCCTTTCTCTTCCCTTACTTGATTGTTTTGTTCTGTTTTAACATTTGTAATTCTGAAACTGTAGTTTTGCCTTTCTACCAGATTTCAGGGTGCAGTAAGTGATTTTAGCTGGAACATGCTGCATTGAGTGAATACATCTAAAAGGATTATGTATCTTAAACAATATATACAAAATTATTTTTTTCTTTCAACATTAAGTACATAACAATATTACTTTATTGTTTGGTCACATTTTTATTCAAATAATTTTGAAAATATTAATTACAGATTTAACACAATTACAGATTATATGTAAAGCTCTGTATTTTTAAAAAATAATCCCATTTTACAAATGCAGAAACTGAAGTACCATGTGCCTCTTCTCTGGTGCAATATATGTGCTGTACCTGAAAAATACCCTTGGCTTTTTATTCCTATCTTATTTTTCAGAGTATGAAAAAGTGGCAGTTTATATCGCCGATTGGTGCTGTGCTTGTTGGCTGTGTTATTCCTTGACAGCTCTAAGTTCCATCTCCACTGCAGGCCCAGGGCTGATAACCGTGGGCTGCGCTTCCTTCTGAGCTCTGCAAAATCCGGCTCTCTGCGCTCGTCCCTCAGAGGTGCCTTGTGCTTTCAGGATGTTAGCGGGAGAGCCGATTAGTCACCTATCACATCGGAAGAGTCAGTGTTTACATCATTCCTCATTTTGTTCTGCCAGAGCTTCTGCTCCCAATCATCTGGCATGAATAATCTATGGAAGCACATGAAGTACAAACAGGTACCTTCTGCCAAACTATATCTGGTGCTGAGGACGTGCCCCGCACTGGGCAACTAAACTAGCCATGTTTACTGTACATTCCTTAGCTGTACATATGAAGAAAGTGGATCTAGCTCTCTTAGAAGAAATAAAGATCTTTGGCCAAGAGGAAATAGCAATTGGGCCAAGTTCTGAAGACATCAATCACATTTTATTCAGCCTGCATTATGGCTCCTTTCCCACTGAAATCAGAGGAGTGGGGTTTTTTTTGTTTTTTTTTTTTTTGGTGAAAGCATTAGCTGAGTAAATAAAACGTGGAGTGCTCAGCCCCAAGGCTCCTTGGCTAAGACTTTGTCTTCTCACCATCTGTCTATTTTAGGAGTGCTGAGCTGAGAGAACTGATACAACTCACCTAACCAGTCCAGGAAACTTATCCTAACAGTAAATGTCTTTCCCTTCCCTAGCTCAGCTGCAAAGGCTTTGAATCCCAAATCAAGGCAGAAATGAGTGGGTTTTTTTTTCCTCAAGAAGCATCCAACAATGTAAGAGAAGGCAAGCAGAAGATCCAGAACACCCTGGGATGCTCTGAGTTGTTAAAACCATTTGAAAGGGGCCAGGGGAACCCTGCTGAAAGGGTTGATCTCAACAGGTACAGAGAGTTCGCCGAGCCTCAGACAGATGTGCTATGATCAGCGGTCATGAGAGCATGAACTGGAGCCAAATTAGGACCATGCCACAGTGGCAAAAAAGAAAGAGGTGAAGGAAAGCAGCAAAAATAAGTTAGAAAACTAAGGAGAATTTTAGAGACTTTGTGGATATTTAGAGGAGGTTTAGAGTTTCCCCGCATTTCCTTTATATTTGAAGCATTTATAAGCATCCATCTTTCCAGTGATGGCCCAGACAGCCAAATTAAGTTATGACTCATTGCCATGGAGCTCATGATGTTATCATCACAAGTATGTAGCACTGCTCCAAAGGAACGCATCTCCCCAAAGGAAAAGGATACGCTTACTGGCCATAATTAGTTCTGTACCATAAATTTATGTACGGCTTTATAAACATTAAGAAACAATATGGTTTCCCCAAGAGAGTAGCTGACTATAACTAAGCCTGTTTCTCATATATGCAATACGTGCAAAAGCATGATAAATTTAGCTATTAGCCAACAAGGACATGCTAATTATTTCTCTCTGACTAACACTGACCCCTCTTGCTGGGAGAAGCAGAGAAGTCTAGTCACACACTTTCGAGGACAGAACTAGAAAAAAAGATGCAGGCTTAGAAGCTGTAGGTGCAGTTGTATTTAGTAAAGACACAACATGAATCAGTGTCATCAGCAGAGGAAACTCTACTAGCTACATGGGCTTAATTGTCATGGGACATCCAAAGGAATGAGTCCAACAAAGAAAAAGCTGACCAGTCCTAACTTTAAGACCAAAAAATTTAAGACAAATTGTGGTATGTTGCAGGCAAGTAGGGGAACAAAAGAATTCATAACTGATAGACTCTCATACACACAATTATGTCATTAAAGAAAATTAAAGATTACCAACTTCTCAATTTCTCTGTGATGTAATCCAGATCACCCTCAGCAACTTTTGTCTTTTATCAACACTTCACAATTACTGTTTTTTTAAGTATACTACTATATCACAGGCTTTCTAATCTAATATGATGGTCTGTTTCTTTCTTTTATTTTCTAGTGCCTCATAGCATCTGTGTGAAACTAATGATTTTACCTTTTCATGCCAATTACTTACAGCAGCTGATCCTACCACTCATTAATTCACGAATGATTCCTTGGCTGAATTCCAGCTCCACCTTAGCCATTGCAAAAGTAAGTTAAACTGAATTTTTCTGCAGAAAAGATATAAAACATTCTTCCTGAAGTTCAGAGCTGCAGAATTCATAGAGTCAAGTCCATAAGACTACAGGCCACACTTTTCAGTTTTAAAGATGTTTCTATTTTCTTCAGTTCCCTGTTTTCTTTCAAAGGTGATACTCTTTTTGCTAACACTTAGCCTCTTGCAGTTTAGAATTGAAGGCTGGGATCACTTCTATTTCTCGGCTATATGATTGTGCCCCCTGGGTGTCTGAGAGACTGTGTGGAGCAAAAGTAAAATACAAAGACAGTGTGTTTAGACTGTGGCTTATTTGGTCTGCGTCTCACTTCTTTGTGAAATAAGGTTTAGCATGAGATCCCACATCCCAACTACTACTATGACAGAAGAGCTGCCTTTTATCTATAATTATAGTCAAGAACTGACGACCAGAAAGCTTATTCAAACTGGAGTTTGGTCTGAAGAAACTGCATCTCTGACAACGTAACTAGAGGTTCAGCAGTTTTCAGATTATTAATGTTACTTACAAATCTGCTGAGGCTAATTACATGTAACCAATGAAACAACAATGACCTACTTCAATTTCTTGGGAGGCTGAATATCCATTACCTCTGAAGCCATCAGCACTCCTGAAAGTCAAACAGATGTGTTGTGTGTACAACCACAACCACATGGCAAGATTATGCCTCTGCTAATGATCCCATCAGATACTCAGCTATCACTAACCCTAATGTTTGCTGAAAGCAGTAAGACTGCATTTTTCAGGCTTTGTTTAATGCTGAAGCTACTGGAGCGTGAGAATATTCCTATCAGGAGCTTTTTATGCTACTGCGTTTACCTTTTTTAATGAATATATATATATATATAATAATTTGTAATATATATTTTATATAAATATTTAAATAAAATATTTATATATTTTATATAAATATTTAATATAAAAATTCAATTGCCTACGGCTGTCTCATCCTCCTTTCTTCCAAGCTCAAAAGTTGAGACTTTCTGTCTTTCTCTTCTAACTGCAGATAACAGAGCACAACAGATTTTTGAGGTCTCTCAGCATTTTCCCATTACTAATTTATTCTAACTTTATTTGACAGCAAGAGCTCCACTGGCCTCTGATTTCCTTTTACTCCAGTTGTAGAGCCTGCATATTCTTGCAGATACTGTGCACTACAAAGTCAATTGATTTGTGAATGATTATTTTATTTAGTTCTGCAACACTGAGCCCTCATGAGCATTTGACCTGCGTGTCACCGGCTGAGGAGCAGCTGCTTTCTCCAGGTCAGTTCAGGAGTATGTTTAGCAGAGAGTGGTTATATTTGCTTGCACTGTCCCCAGCTGGTATCCTAAAGTGATATGTTAAAAGTTAAATTAAAATTTCAGAAGCTGTCTTCTAATTTCTCACTTGTACATTTTAGGGATAAATACCTCTGATAACACATTCAGTGTCAGTGAGTAATATCAGCTCTCAGAATGATCAGCAGGAACAAGAGATGTAAAGTACCGCTACTTAACTGACTTAGAGGTGCCAACAAATTCCACACCATAAATAATTAACAGACAAGGTCTCTCACCTGATTCATTTTTTCAATTGAAATGATCCTTGAATTATGAAAAATCAATGGCATATGTTGAAATGGTCCACTTCCAAAGAAATGGTACTACATTCTTCAGTCATTTCATTTCCAAGGACTGCCTTGAAACTCACTGTGATGACTCAGAAAGAGCATGGTTTCAATAACAACCAATTGATGATATACTCAGGAAAAGAAACCTTTTCATATTCGTATTCATATTCATCCAAAGATTCATTCATTTACTTATTATTTACTTAAGGACCATGCAATACAATGAGGTAGTTCTTATTTTTCTCTGTAGAGGCCAGTGGTAGTCACACAGACTATCCTGTTTGTTACATATTCATCTGACCTTGTGGATCGGAGAAGACCCATAGGAACATAATCTATGTTTTTACAAAAGGTTGATTTTAATTAGGTTGATTTTCCCAGGGGAATTTCTGTCTCAAATGTCCAAGAAGAGAAAGACGTAAACCTGTCAGACTGAATTCTTTTGCAGATAAAAAAATAAAAACTAAAAACGTAAATCCCCCAAAGAACTCTAAAAAGGATTGTGTACATTTTGATTTTTTTGTCCTCAAAGACCTCTCCCCTTCTGAAAGAAGACTGGAAGGAATTCTGTGCTTCTCAGCTAAAACTCGGCTGAAAGCCCAATGTCCCAGCCAGAACTAAACAGCAGGCCAGGATAAACATATTGCAGACAGATTAGGGCAACAGATCCATGGACAGAAGGAGGACGCAAGAAGAAGATATTTCCTATTGATGGAACAGAAGTGAAGTCACTTTGAATAGAGGGAAAAAAATGTTTTCTAACACTATTTAGAAGCCAGATGCCAGATGTTTTTAATTTCAGAATTATGACAAACTTTGTTGATTGTGCCAGTTACTTGATCCTGGAGATTTCTTATTTTCATTAATGAAGGTTAAAGAAACTAGACCAAATCTTCAAATGCTATAAGGTAACTCTCTTAATTCTGAGGGAATTAGATGAACAGTGACCATTTGAAGCATTCGTGAGCCATGAATAGACTGCTGCCAATGTCATGGCAAATAGTCTGATCCAGAAGGGTAATGTTTAGTACAAAACCAGACAGGCACAGGTTGTTCTTACAAGTATTTCTTTTTTATTCCATCTTACTGAGGATTGGAGAGTAATCCAAATTTAAATATGTGCATCAGTCAAAGAAAGATGGAGTAAAAAATGTTCTACCAGTGAGGTATCAGCAAAAATTACTTGTATCCCAGCCTGTGCCATTTCTGTAGCTATGCTCTGCAGATTTAAGTCAAGAAGTAGAACTTTGTGGGAATCATTTTTCAATGCATTTTGAGTCTATAGGTCCCTTTTCTGACTGTAGTGATATTCTAGAATAGCCTGAAGAGAAAAAGAACATAGCATGCTTTTAACACTCCCAATTTAAAAATAAGTGTTTCCAAAGCCTACAGCTACACAGATGTCACAGCGGCTGGATGTTACCACGGCGGCCCATAAACACTGATTTCAGCACAGTTCAGGAGACACTGCAAAAGGATTGAGTCACTTTGGCATAATTGTGGGGATGGGGAGGAAGGGATGAGTCCAGAATTGTCATGTTAGGGCAGGTGTTTGATCACAGACAATAAAGGTAAGTTATTAAGGCCAATGTGCTGAGAGCAACAATCTGCTCTTAAAGCCCAATTGTACATAGAACATAAGGAGTATACAGCATAAACTTTCTTGTTTCACTTGCAACAGATGGAAAGGAAAGAGATACTAGAGAACAGGTAAGCTTTGACAGGGCATTAGGCAGGGAAGTAAAAAGTAAAAAACTCGGACAAGACTAAAATAACACAAGGAAATGTATTTTATCCAGAATAATGCACCAGCTTTCATGTAGTTCCCTCCTGCATACTGTCTTCACTGTCTTCTTCCACTCTGCATTTACATGGGACACAATCTGAAAAGAATTGCTATGTGATAAAAAGGAATTGTGATTTATTCATAAAGAAATGGTGAAGTATGCGGGTATAAGTCACATTTAACCTCACTTAGTGATTCATTTAGTGTCAGTGTCACTGTTCTATGATAAGTCAACGGAGAAGAGCTGGGGAAAATCACTGTATTTCATCAAGAGAAAGTAAGTTATACAGTAGATATAGAAAGACAGCTGGGATTGAAGCCCCAAAAAGTTGGTTCTCATGAATCAGGAAGGATGTCATCCAGGAGTTGGGAACTATGTGGCAATGTCTGGGATTCACTCGGGGCTCCCACCAGAGAATATGAGATGCTCCCCCATCATAATACCTCTGCCATAAAAAACACAAACCTTTTCCAGATGTTGTTCTACTGTGAAAAACAGCCACTAAAATGTAGAGTGTGTTAAGGATCCATGGAAAGCTTTAGTATAAGGCACTAGAAGAAAATAGGAGAATCATTTGACTAAAAGTTTGTTCCATAGTTGTTTTGTAGTCAATCATTTAATAAGTATCTATGTTGAACGGGGAAGTAGGAGAAAACAGCCAGTTTGATAGACAGTTTCTGCAAAGAGAAGGCAGTAGCCAGGGAGTGGTTTGTAAATCACTCACTGAGACAAACACTGCAATCCTTTGTTAACATGTAGGAAGTACATCCCTGTGCAAAAGCATGTCTTTTACTAGAAAACAGTATCAGTGCATAATAATGGAAGAAAACCAAACATTCTCCTAATATACATGACCTTGCAACTCTACTTATATTGGATCTGAGCTGGACTGATGGCACATGCTGCATTATGCTAATACTCTGCCATACTTTGTTTGCTTGGACTGAGGCAGTTGGGCTGTGAAGACAGTTAGGCTCCTGCGAGTGTTTCTTCCGCTTCTCCTCTTGGTTTCTTTTTAATTAAACATGTAGTGAAGGAATTAATTTATCAAAGTGATGGGCTAAACCCAAGCACACCACATGTATGCAGCAAGTGACTGCAGACCTCCCCATGCCGATCTGTCAGTGCACTTCGCTCTCGCCTTTTAGTGCCCACTTCCCTGCTGTCCTGCACATGCCCAACTCCACCTCCCGTCTCCACAGACATCTGACTGCACACCAGGCATTTCTCCTTCACCTCTTCCAAATCTCCAGCTGCCATCTAAATCCTTCTCCCTCCTCCCTTTACTTCTCAGGGAACTTAGTTCTGACCGTCTCACTGTCCTTCTTTCCACTGGCTTCTCGGCCCTCTGCCATAACATGGTGAGGAAACTCTTGTTTAAAACAGAGGTCAGTGAAATCAGAAAGTAAAACAAAGGTCTATTTCACAACTTTACATTATTGTATTTTAAAAAGAAACAACTGGGGAATGCAAAGAACATTTTATAAAGTGGAATTTTTACTTCAAAATAAATGTATGAGCTGAAAAACAAATGTTTTGGAATGTTATATTAATTGAGAGCAATATGGAATAAGTACAGAACTGTCTTCATTCTAAAGAAAGTATGAGAAAAAAGATGACTTTTTATTATTAAAGTCAAATTCTCACAAGGAACTATTCCAATACTGGGCCAGAATAAACAGTGAAGTATTAGAAAGGGACACAAAGAATTTAGAGAAAAAAAATAGGACTTTTTTCTCTTTTATTTTCCCTGAAAAACTGTTTTTTATGGCTAGACATACATATAAACAGGGAAATCTTCTTGACTTTTTCCTACCCATTAGCACTCCTAACTTCTGTTGCTGCCAGCCAAGCAAACGAGGAGGCCGACAGACTCAATGACAAATGTAGAATCAACTGCAGCAAGGAGACATTTTGCAGAGATTAATAAGCAGATCCAGGTATTCAGCAACATGAAGTCCTAGCTGCATATGCAATCAGAAGTATAGGATGCAGGATGTGTAAGCTGAAGCTGATACAAACTTTAGAGGTGAGTCTCTAAGTAAGAGAAGACTTTATGAAAGCAAGACCTGAATCAACCCCTGAATCTCAAGTAGAATGCCTTTGCAGGTGTTTAAGAAGCTGGTGACTGATGGAATAGCTGCCAAGCGTTCAGTTATGATAAAGGTGAGTAATGATTTTTATGTCATTCTTCACAGGCTATCTTCATATCTTCCTCTGTACTGTCAAAACAAGAGACTTCCTATTCCACATAGCATCAAATGCCTCAGTGCTTTGGTAATAAAATAACACGAACGGCTGCCACTCTGCTGTCAGCCCGTGAAATTTTGGCTCCAGAGCATGTGTGGGTTTCACTGGTAGAGCTCTTGGCTGCTGTTAATAAAAGCAGCAGAAAGCCATGGATGGCACGTCCTGTCAACAGCAGGCCTCTTAATAACCTCAAAGGGTTTCTACTGCTCTCTTCTCTAGCTGTATTTTATGTGGACTGACAGGAAGAAATCACCTTTTTCACCTTCTCTTGCAGAGTCTAAATAGAAATGAGTGATAAAATATTCATTAAAAAGGAGGGGAAAAAAAAGGAGAGAAAAAAATCGGAAGTGATAATAATGTTAATAAAACACTCAAAAGAAGGGAATTCAGGGAAGGCAAAGATAACAGCATGTACCTTATCTCAGCTGCCTCCTGGTCTGGCTTGTCCATATGAATGTACAGAGTGATGGAAACTGAAAACATAATGCTCAGTACTGTCAAGCTCTATGCCATAGGGTATTAAACAGGCCCAAACACTGGGTGAGTGATGCTGCCTCTGAAGCTGTCCCCAGCTCACACCTGCACCCCTTGCAGCTGAGATGCTGTTTGACAATTTGCTCAACAACACAAGTGCAGTTGCGTGTCTGAAAAACTTCCAGTTTTAAAGCTGCTGTGTGGGAAATGGTGCAGAGAAATTTGTAGTACAGCAATGATGTGATGTAATCCTCCAGTTTACAGGAGGGACTTGGATAGAAAATTGTTTCAGAATCCCCAGTGAAAGGTAAATATGTGATATATATAGCAAGGTAAATCTTTGCTTTCTCAGCCAGCAAATTGGTATTAACATCAGTGCTATATTGACGTTAGTAAGTACATGGAAAGATTAGGTGGTCTGCATGTGTTATGTAAGTTGATTTAAATTTATTCATTTGCATAGAAATTATAGACTAATACACTAGTTTTTCATAAATCAACTGCATAGCACTTTCAGTTTGTAGTTTACTTGGTGTATCTGCAAAGAACTGCTCCACAGAGACTAACATAAAATTGCAACAGAATCTATGTCTTTTTGAAAAGTCCTGAAACTTGGCATTTTAAGAGGCAGAGATGCAGACATGGCTGTGGTAGAAATGCATCTTTTGCCAGGAAATCTAATGCAACTGTAGGCCATCCTAGATCAATATGAAATTGCTAAAACTGTGGTGGCAACATTTCTTAAATTTTCATCTGTATTCAGCATGCTCCATCACTTCACAAATCCCTCATATCACTACAGACAGTAGGGATAAGTGCACATTTTCACAGAGCAGCTGAGCCTCTTTTAAAGATGAGCAGAACTTCCCCTATTATTGTTCTTCCATATGTTTAGAAGCTGTTATGGTGCTGGATTTGAAAGAAAGAAAACTGTTTCTTTTTATTCTTATTTTCTCTCCCACTGGTGTTCATGAAGAGCAAATAAAAAGAGCAGTAATTCATTTAGACTATAGGAGCTGTGATGTCTTAAATGGACGACAAGTTGGAGAAAAGGTGAAGAAAGGGAAATTGCTGGAGGAGCTGGGGTAGAAGAAAGACTTCAGAAGAGGAAGAGGAAAAACCTTTGTAACTGTTCATTGCCTCAGTAGTCCTCCACTTCCAGTAACAGCCACACTCAGAGTGGGTCTCAGAGGCGAGCAAACTCATATAGTAGAAAATAAGGGGTAGCAGTAGGAATGGAAGAGGTCCATGTTAGACATTCGAGAGATCTAATTGGACTTTTCTGTTTGGTTTTGTGCTCTTGAGAAATGATCATATCTTTTATTGGAACAGGACTTGGTTTCAGAGGGTTGTCACAAAGCAAGAGGCTTGGGAAAGAAGCTTCAAAATGATAAAGCTCATGCTGACTTTCTCAAAATTATAAATTCCATTTTTATTGCGTGTAACATGCTTTCATTTGAAAATGCAAGCTAAGTATAATTAAAAGGAGACTAAAATGATCAGAAATGAAACAAAACACTCCAAAATTATATAAAGACTTGTTTTCCTTCAGTTGAATAGGAATCATTCATTTAACTTTCAGCTTTTGAAAAATGTGACATTTCAACTTCTCAGTCCTATTTGTTGGGAATATTTTCTTCTAATTGGGGCAATTTTCCTAAGAGGAAAAAGCATCTGTTTCCCCCTGCTTCCAGCTGCAGTTTTGCTCTTTTACTTTTCTGGCTTCAGATCAATATACACAGGGTAGCATTTCAGTGTGAAGTAAGGAAGGGATGTAAATTCAAGGGGTTCTTTTGCTTAAATAAAAAAAAAAAAAAGGTAGGAAAATCCATATAAAACCAATGAAATGTGTTCCATGATACATGAAATGTCAGAATTTGAATGTTCTTTTAACCTTAATCCAGTCCCCTTCTGCTAATACAGTTCAATATAACTTTTCATTTTATGATCACCTGCTACTTTCCCCAGAGCTTCATACCACACCATGAATTGGTATTTTCCGAGTGAATAGTTTTTTGCTATGGTTTGTTATTGACATTATTTAACATGTTTCCCGTAACACTCTGTCTGGACTGATGGTCCAAGGTCATTCTAAAGTCCCATTTCTTTGAGAAGCTATTTGATATTTGCTGTTTGTATTCTTTTTAGGACTCTAAAAACAAAAAGTAATATTCTGACAGAATAAAGTTTACTTACATATGTGCAATTAAGAACTATCAAATTTACCTCTTGAATTCTCATATTTGAATTGCAACCACAAATCCACTATATACGTTCATGTCTCATGCAACTGAAGATGCAAGCCAACAATTTAAGTAATTCTGTAAAAGGTTGTTTTTTTCTGCAAAAGAAAGCACACACATGTTATTGCTGTTATTGATGTTGTTGTTAATCCACAAACCTTTGGGACACTCATCTAAGCTGATCTTAGCTACAGTAGTTGCTGTCAACATGAGAATAGTTTTGCTTTAAACTTTTCTTTTTCCTTTGCTTGGCCAATAGTGTCAGGAAACTTCACCTTCCTTTTGTACTCCAAAGCAATGAAATAGCCAAGCATTCCCTAAAAAGCACATCCAAGAGAAGCAAACAGACTTTTCAAGTAATAATAAACCACAGTATTTCAAACAAAAGATCAGAATACACAGAATTCTGTGGTCTGATGGTGGGAAAGATTTTACATAGCTTTCTCACAACATATATATACGCCCACCTTTTCCAGCTCTTTTCTGCAAAATGATGCTGTATTGCGTTCAGGTTGTTTTGGAGGTTTCCAGATAACGTTGCCACAAATCTGTCTACATTTGGAATTTCACGGTTCATGAATGACTTTTTCATCATGTTCACTAACTGAGATCTTGATCCAAGCAGATTCTTTGGCTTTGGCTCTCTCCAGCCTCCCCTGTGCTTTGAATAAACCACTTCCCCAGGCTTACAGGGCCATAACTTTGTCTGTTTGAAAAATTCATTTAATGCAATTGATTGTAACATTCTCTCTTTTTCCCCTTGTAATAACTTCCTTATTGTTGTTCAGCTGTACCATATGTGCACTTTAAATTTCCAAACTACATAAATGTATTGGTCCAAATGATTATCTCTCTTCCTGTCTGCTGTATATATATATATTTACAGTAGCAACCCAACTTGCATACTATAGTATACATTTTAGTAGAGGTCTGGGAAAGAAGGGGGGAATTCCTCTTTTAGAGGTGCAGAGTGTAAGGGTGGTGACCAAGCAGGTAGCACCTTTTGTTCTGAATCATTAAGGAAGCCAGAGGTAACCATGGGTAAAGGTGGCAGCGTTGTACTGGATGTTGCTGCTCCAATGAGAAAAACAGCAGGAACATTTGAAAATTAGCACAGCAATCTGACGTTTGGAGTAAAGATGAGTTTGAGTAGATTTGTATGTAGGCTTTTATAGGCTGTCTGCTGAGAAACATTAATTGAAAGCCAAAAATATTTGGTGATTTAACAAAAGCAAGAATAAATTATGCAGAAGCCATCCTCTGTATTTGCTGATCTCGTAAAAGGAATGGTGACTACTTTCTTCATCAACAGCAAAATCTTTATGTTTCATACACAGAAAATTGATGTGCCTGTCAATCAAGACAGGATCAAAAAAAGACCCTTTGTGCTTTGTGTAAGCGCAAAGATATTTTGGCCATTATGTAGGCTTTAGAACTTATCCTGAAATGCATTCTGATATTCATTACAAGTATAAGGTAGAATTCCAGCCTGCAAGCATCCATTTGATCTGTGCACATAAACAGATGTAATTTCCACCAGGATGAAAATTATTTTTAATTTTTTTTTTTTTAAACAGATAAGCTATTTGCCCTTGAAGGAGAGTCTGTTGTATCTGCAATTGCCAACTTTTCTGATTCTAAGGTGCATCTACTGTTTCCAAAATTCAAGTTCCTGGACTTACATGATGATGTTAAATACTAAAATAAAGCATATAGACAATATCTAGTATTAAACTTCGCCTAATTCTGAGAGCTAGTGTTGTTGGGTGGCACCAGAACAAAATAACATTCAGAGTTCAACAACTCTGGTTGTTAGGAGAATGACTAGTAGAATTACAGGGCCCTGAGTAGCCCACCCAGATAACTAATAGACTTTCAGCCTAGAGAAAACACTCACGTTTCATGGTAGCAGTCGTTGGCACATCCTTTTTTGACTGACACTATTTTGTCCTGAAAATAGCTGTTCCAGTGTGAAATTATCATTCTCCCTTTTTTCCTCCCTCTTTGTTCCTCTTTATTTAGATGAAGCTGGGTAAAAATGATCACATTTGCCATTCAGAAATGAAAGCAAGACTAACTCTCTGCTTCTTGGAAAAGCTGTTCAGTAAAATTAACAGCTTTAGCAATTACCCAGCTCTAATAAAATGGTCTCTGACAGCATTAAATACACTTGTTCTTCAAAACAAAACAAACAAAAGAAACCCCCATCATTTCAATTTCTATTTCATCTATATCTCTGTTTTGTTATTTTAAATTTGGTGAAACTTAATCAACACATTTTTTAACATTTGCATAAGCACTGTTTTTATTTGTTACAGGATTAAGCATGCTGAAATATCATCTCAAAGCTCAAGGCTTCAGCTTAATACGATAATAGGGCTATATCACTTTTGACTTTGTGGGTCTGTTTTTCATCAAAGTACATATAGCAGTTTTGTACTTGCGTGTCTGATCACGTCATGGGACATGGCAGCTGCAAGAAATGACAGTTTGTATGGAACAGAGAGAGAAAAAAAATCTATTAAATAGTACCTAGAAAAAGACTAAATCCTAGGAAACTCATACGTATCATCATTCTGCAGTTTAGTCTTGGTTTTTATCACTTCCTGCCTGTGCTTACAATAGGATTTTACTTGCTATTTTTAAGCAGGTGCCCTATTTCATTGCAGATGCATGCCTTTTCATAGTAAGTAAAGAGATTATTACAGAAATCAAATAGTTTAGTTGCAAATTTGTCAAATTCCATGGCTATAAGTAAAATGGGGATAAGAAGGAATTTATAATTTATTAATTTTGTAGAATTATCTATAAGAAATACAAGAAAGTGAAAAAAAATACAGAAAAAAATAAATATTTGTCTAGCTTAAATGAGATTTCCATTGTCAAGGATAACAAATCACAGACCGAGGATTATTTGCTGAATGTGAGAAAATTATAAACTGCTCCCAAATGCTATTCTTATAGAAAAAGTGTGAAATATGCTGACATTTAAACACAAACTGTATTGAATTGCAACACAATTTAGGAATGGAGTTGTCAGGATAAAAGTACTGAAAGATGCTTACAAAAGAAACTGGAATTTGTTGTGTTTTCTTCTTTTTCCAGCTGCTCTGGATAAAAAGTTTTCTAATAGTTTAGAACAATTACGAAGAGCTGGAGATGTTCAGTACTAATAAAGACCTGCCTGTAAATCTGTGAAGTTGACTTTTATATAACCCTGGATTCTTCCTTGTTAGACATCACTTAGGATATTATCAGCGGTGCTAAAGGTGTGCTATGAGAACGTGGCTTTTTATAGCGTGCACATATTGACATTGCTGGGCAGCTGAATTTGGTGGAGCTCCCTGCAGATAACACAAATCCTTCATTTTTATACAGTAATATTCTACTTGGATTATGATACAGACTTCATCACCATAAAGCTAAGCATTTTAATAAGTAAACTCGTCTTTCTCCTTTCCCAACAGAATTTATGCCTGTGTTATATTTTCAGGAGTGTCCATAGATGAACACATTAATCAAATTATCTTGCATGGCCTAAAATGTAAATCAGATCAAAACAGAAATACTTTGCTATTCTGAATGGCCTCTCTCCTCTGTACCTTGTACTACATTAAGAAATCATCTCTCCCACATGTTTCAGAAAGTGGATGTACAATTTGCATTCAGTAAAGAATGCACAAGCACACTACAGTTAAAGCAAAAAAGGGGCGAAAAAAGCCCTTTTAACTCCCTCTCTACTCTAAAACAGAATAATGGAATGATGAACTTCCTTACCAGTAACTCCCAGAAGCCCTAGTGTACCACAATGTTTCTATATTGAGATGTCCAGACAGTACTATAAAGATGAATATTTGAAAATGTCTAAAAGAGCATTAAGGGCAGCCTGAGAGACTAGTCCCCTGGTACAGACCCCTGCCTTGTGCTAACTCAGACCTGCTTTGAACGGCTCCTGTGAAACTTTTGTACCTCCTTCTCCACAAAAGAGTCTTGAAAAGACTTGGGATTTAGGCCTCTATTTATATATATATATACATATATATATATATACACACACAATTGGGGAGGTTGTCTCTGCCAAGGATGATGGAACTGTTTATGGCTCTTCCTGCCCCTTCATTTACACTTGTGCATCTCTGAAGGTCAAAAAAAAATTCCAAAGGACACTACAGCTTTCTGAGTGTCTCGGAAGGTATAGAGACTTTTTATTTTAAGTACTAGTGTTCAGTTTCTCTAATAATCCAGGATCTGCAGTATTGATGGAAGACAGAAGCTGAGTACTACCCCATATCCCCGAGTGCCCTTCTTATACATTCACTCCTCAGCAACACAAAACATCTGTATATTTTGTATGCAGGGCTGAGCAATAATTTATTCAAAGCACTTCACCTCCTCTTCTATTTCTGAACCAACTATGAGTAACTTAGCATTCAAATGGCTTTGGCAAATAAATCTGGCAATCATTTTTCAGAGAAACTAGTGCAAGTGAGGAATATTTGAAAAGGGGAAGTGCGAATGCTGTGCCAGCGTCACCAGGGAGGAGTGATCTAGGTCACTTCAGGTTAGTTATTGTAGCATTGTTCATGAGCAAAATTATGCAAAAAAATGAGAGAAATTTTAACTAGTAAAGAAATAAAGAGTGATAGAATATGTAATGTTTGTCAATGAGCTTTACCAAAAACTGATAAAACAAGGGTTTATTGGAGAAGCTAATTTCTTATTTGGCTAATGAACATAAATGCAGAGATGTATATAATCTCTGTTATATAATTCTGTAAGATGTTTGATATTGTACAGCATGGAATTCTGATTTAAAATCTCCTGCTATCCAATATCAGTAAAATACACAGTCAGTGGGTTAATAAGTAGCTAAGTCACATATCTAAAAATATCAGGTTAATAGTCAATACTTATCAAATGGGGTATTCCCAGTGGACTTCTGCAGACTTTGTTGCAAAGCCATATGTTATACAATATCTTATTGATTATCTAGAAGGAAACATGAAGCTCTTGATGACTAAATGTTTAGATTACATAGATGGAGCAGGAAATAACAAGAAGCAATTTGTGCCTTGCAGAAAGCTGGACAACCTAATAGAATGGGCTGTAGAAAGTTTAAGTCTAGATAAACAAACAGAACATAGTTTCTCCATTATTTATAAGGTTAACAATCTCAATAGCATTAGGAAATCAGCTGTAGCTTCTACTCTTTTAAATGTTAAATTTTGAAAAAGACATCTAAATTAACTATTTCTTCCCAGAGAAGAATGGCTTCCCACGTAGCCTGCCTATATTTGCAAAGAAACCACTAAAGTATATGAGGAAAATAAAATTAATTAAAAACTTCTATTTCATTTCTGTTTATACAATGGCACTGCTTTCTTTGATCTCCTGATTACTTTTTCTATCTGCCCATGTTATACTCGCTGAGTGTGATTCTTAAAATTAATTTTGCAGTACAAATACCTGCCACTTCAAATTCAGTTTATTTTTCTTGGATAAAACATCTTATATATCAGCCACTACACACAGTATTGGATAGTCTGCCAACTTACTGAGGGTACATTCACTCCCGTCACCCAGTTCATTAATGGAGTTAAATTGTATTGTCTCCATTTTCAATTCCTGGACACCACTGGCCACCAGCTGGATGTCCTGTTACTGATCACAACCCCCTGAGCCCAGCAGTTCAGTTTCAACACACCTCACCAATCACGTAATCAAGCCACACTTAACCCATTTGTCTACGAGAATATTTTGGGACATAGTGTCAAAAGTCTTAGTAAAATCAAGGTAAACAACATCCACTACTCCTCTCTCATCCACAGAGGCAGCCATCTCACTGCGGAAGGATATCAAGTAGGTCAAGAATGATTTCCCCTTCATAAATCCATACTGACTTCAATGCACCTCTGTAATCTCTTTCAGTGTGATCAAGCACTCCTTTAATATTTATTGCAACTTACTGGTCTTTCAAGGACTATAATGGAGTTTAAAGCTTGTTGACATTGTTCAAATAAGCTGTTTGCTCTTTTCATAACCTGGAATCTTGCTACTACAGGCTATATTTGGGGAAAATAAATGGCACTTTCTATTTGCTATTATTCATAGGGTCATAACATTCAAGGTTAATGTGTATTCTGATGGCTTATTCATAAGTATGTTTTCAAATCCTGAAAGTTTCATGACTTTTAACACATAATTTATCCAAAATAATCCAATCAGAAAACATGATGTTCTTTACTTCCAATCATAAAACATGATGTTCTTTACTCATTCTTCATCATTTACCTCTTTTAATACCTTTCTTTTCAAGAAACATCCACTAAGCACATGCCAAAAGTGACCAGTTGTAATTTATGCTTACATTATAAGTTGAATTCTTATACCAAGCCTATAAAAAATATTTTCCATCCCTATTATAAATTGGCAACTCATTTCTCTTTGTGAATTATCCTGCAAGAAAAAAGATTACATGTATCAATGTATCATATTATTTATTCCAAGTAAATAATTCATCTAAGTCTATTTAAGATATCCTAATAAGTAACAGCACATGTGGTGGAAAGAAATGTAGATTTAATTCTTGACTAGAGTCATGGGAGCTATAATTCTAAAAAGTAAAAAGTCATTCAATTTTTGCAACATGGAGGACCTAATAGGCCTGAAGGTCTCATGATTTTTATAAACCTACATGCTGCAAATAATATATACTGCAAATATTTTTCCTCTTAATGAACCGAGTCAACAGCGTCATATTCTTATCAGAGGGAATGCTTTTCCTTGATTATGCATGCTGAAAATGTCTACTTTCTGAGCTTTGTCCTTGCTGTTTCCTTAAATGACATGTTAACAGACAGGTTTTTGAAGTTTTTCAAAAGTTTTGCAAGTTTTGACTAAGATCTTGAGATGGAAGTCAAGGATTCCAAGGGAACTCTTCAGGGTAAAATAATCTCAGATTGTCAACTACATGATTCTGTAACTGGCCTCTTTTTTGTCATAGAACTACCAGTGCTTGAAAGCTGCTATAAAACAGAAAATTATTCTTCATTTGCCTATACAAATGCTTTGCTACCGGAACCTGAACCTTTATTTATTTATTTATTTTTAATAATTTGCAGGTGTTTTTATTCCAAGTAGTGGCATCCGTACTGTACTCAGTATGCCCAGGCAGTGCAACACATTATGTACACTTGCCATTTCTTTAGCTTCAGCTGGATATATTGTTTGAGTTAAGTTTTGTTCCTTTCATTTAGTTTGTGCCTGTCAAGGCAGACCCTTTTGCATATACAGACATTGGTGCCTATGCATGAATACATGTGTAAAAAGCCCTAATGAAAAGTACATCAATGCAGAAAAGGAGTATTTAAAGCACACTTTAAAATGGCTTACCATTTATCTGCTTCCTCTCCCATTAAAGTCAATGTTGAATGCTTTTGAACATATCCACCCACCAGTTCAGCATGTTTTGCATTCATCTAATAGGCAAGTAAATAATAGAGAAAAATATCATTCTGTTGCATCCACCTAATGTGACATACTGTGCTTTCAAACCAGGGGGCAGAAGCCTCTGCTCTGTTGTCTAAGATCCCAAGTTCAGTTACCTGCAAATTACTTATTATGAGGCTCATTAGATACTTGATTTTTTTCCTGAGGTAAAGGCAAAATATGATACCTGCTCAAATACATTAACTCAATTACACAGTTAGAGAATTTGGCAGATGAACTACAAAAATGAGGGTTTTCAGAAGCTGAGTCGCTTGCTTTCAGACGAGTCAGACACCTCTGAAAATGCCACATCAGAGCCTTGCCTGCAGAAGCCAAATTAGATCATGCAGGAGTCCATGGACAGCCACATCTTTTGAAAACCTAGAGCAGAGCCCAGTAGCATCTACTCTTTCCAACAAGTAGGTTTAGGGAAAAAACTATGTATTACTACCAACTATGCAGTTAGATTCCCGTATTCTACAAAACTGACTCTATTTCTGATGACTAATGCACCATTCTTTCTGATTATGAAAGACAGGTTGGGAAAGGGGAGTTATTTCTTTGTTTCTTGAGTTTTTTTTGGAAAAAAAAGACTAAAACAAGAGCATTCTATTGCTGAGGACACTTTACCATCAATGCTAATTTTATATTATATTATTTGTTTCACTCTGCAGTTGCATGCTTCTGTGCAATGTTCTGTTCAGTGTGGACACAATCATCCAAAAAATCTTGGGAGGTCACTGCACAACACCTGATTGATCCTTCTCATGAGCTGTTTTAGATTTTGAATTATTACCTCTGTTATTACAGACAAGTTACAATATACAATTCCACAGACAGTCACTTCAGACCTTATTTCAGGAGAAGGTTGCCAAAATGACAGAAACAATGACTTTAACGAGCTTTAAATTTCAGAGAAACAGCTCAATTTAATGACCAATAAAAGCACTGTAGACAAAATGGGTTATACAATATTTTTCTAATATATTTGTAAAAATTCTTTCTGCTATTTAACTTTCTAAAATAATAAATGCTTATCATTGTCCCTGTTACCCTGAAGTATGCTTTCACCAAAAGGGAGTAAAGAGAGTCATGCTCCAACTGCACCTTAAAAAAGGCTGAAATTTAAAAGTTCCTAGAAAATATAGATCCTGGATATATTTGTTTTCTGGCTTGTTTGTATGGTACATGAAGATTGTTCACAGAGACTTATATGAAACCAGAAGTTCTCATTTCAGTCAGTGAACTTATGCACAGAAATTCTACAATATTTGTATATGAATATTACTTCAGGATACTAAAAAAGTACACACACATTCACACATAAAGAACAGTTTGCCACAGAAAGGAAAATATTCACTGGTAATTTCTTCGGCCCTACTTAGTTAATCTTGACATACAGGTTTGATCACATGTCCCTCACTTTCTCTGTGTATCATTTGATTTTGCAGTATAAACATTAAGAGGAATGAGCCCATATGGTTGCCATTTTTGACCTTTTTCTCCACCCTTTTCTCACTCTTCTGACTTATAAAATCAACGTCCAAAGGAAGCAAGTAGAAACACACTGTCTGAATCATAGCTTGGCAACTTCTGCATCTGCTTACCACAGAACTAATATATGGATTAATTTACCAAAATCATATTTGGATTCAGTTCTCAGCTTGTCTATCAAAATATGTTCAGTTTTGTAGATAAGGAAGCCCACATTATATAATGCATGTAAATAACCTTGAAGAGTATTTTCCCTCTCCACAATGATGTGGGAATGAATGCTCCATCCCTTCTTATCCTGATAATCTCTGCCTTAGCAGTTAAAAGAAAGTATTGATATCAGTCACTGAGAGACCTCCACCCAAATGAGATTTGAGTGTTACACAAATTTGAGTCTGTAAAAGGTGTCCCTGTAAGTCTATGAGGTCTCTCAGCTCTCTGGCAGCCAGCAAGGTCGAAGCAGCGACCAATGGGTCAACCAGGAAGGAGAATCCTCTTTCTGAATTATGTCCCTCCACTACACTCACCTGTTGTAACCACCCTTCTCTACACAGTGTAATGTGTAAAGGATAAACAAGAAGGTAGAATCAAGTTACCCATGAGCAAGCCGTCTATACTGCATGGAGGCAGGACATGCGTAACTGCTATTACAGATCTCTGCTGTCTAAACAGCTTGAGTCTGAGGTCTTGTTAGAACTTTTAACAAATTATATAAAGTCGTCTTATCTTTCCTCTATTGTTTTTAATTTCATTTTTCAATTTCCAGAGGTCAAATCATCAGGAGGTAAATATCCAGTTGGTATCCAAAAAAATCAGGGACACAGAAAAAAAGGAGCAGAAGTGCTGGTCATAGTAGCACCAGAAAAGTGAAAGAAGATAGTGAACCTCTTAGAGATCTAAAATTGTCTAAGATAGGAAAAATATGTCTAAAGCATGAAAAATAAATATAGTTGGATGAAAGTCTTAATATATGTCCAAGATTATGATTCATTTGATGGGATAATCCATATGTCTAGAAAATTAATATGAAGTGAAAAAGCTTGTTCAAATACAGGCAGGGAGATGAGGCATGATGATCAGTAATACATACACTTATTTTAATGCAAGACTGAGAATGGAGTTACTTCTGCTGAATAAAATAGAGTGATGATGAAAATATTAAAAACTGTGCATTCCTATTACTATATATAAATTTAATGTTACATAGGCAAACCAAGATCATGCAAATAAAACATTAGAAGATTCATCCTGAGATAAAAAGAAAAAAGAAAAAAAATACTCAATAATGAATATTGTCTGTGCAGACAATTTCAGGAAAGGCATAAAGCTGAAATCAGTCTATACAGAAAGCTCTTAGAATCCACTGATAACAATTGACTTATTTGGTAGAAAATATATTTTTTTAAAATGACATAAATAAGAGTAAAATAAATGACCATGACCAGTAAATAGACTTTCCAAGGAGATTGGTTAGAAAGAAAGATAAGCAAAGCTGACAGTTCTCTAAAGAAAAAAAAAGGAAATCACAATTGTAAGTGAGACACTGGAACTGTAACAGAACCACCTGGAAAAATCACAAATTCTTCACTGACCTGAACACAAGAGAGAGACACATTCAGTGAAAATTAGGCTAGGTTCTAGAGAAGTACAAAATTAAAGCAAAAGCATATATGGGAAAATTCAAAATGGTTAATACACAAAATGAATGCTGCTACCAAGGAGAAATAAAATAAAACATGATGGTTGTTGAAATCTAACAGCTGACATAACAGCTACAGTGTGTTCATTCTTATGGTAAGGCACTCCCTCCAAAATAAATGACATTTTGAGCATGAATTTATTGAGTTACTAAGTATGCAGAAACCAATGATAAACTGCAGCAAGCTAATATAGTATATAATTAACCAACTTTGTATTTTAGTTTCTGCTGCAACCTTAAATATGGTTAAATAAGGCATTATGTAAGTAAAAGTTCAAGTTCTGAGTAGTGGGAAAATCATATATAACTCAGCTAAATTCAACAGTGGTACACTGGCATGAAATGAATGAAAGTTAGAAGAAAATGAAGTCTAAACTAAATTGTAGCCCAAACAGATCCATGTGACTCTTATAAATTATGTATATGCTAACCGGGAAATAACTAATATTGGCTTGTCTTGAACCCAAATATAAGGGAACTAAGGTGGCATAACAATTATATTTTAGTATCCTATAACATGGTGATGGTATAGTCAGAAACAATGTACAAGCATTTTACATAAATATTTGAGCAACATGGTGACCAAAGGGACAAAGATGCATGTCATTATAGTTGGAGCCTTCCAAGTTACAAGATAACTTCCAAGTTCCAACAAGATAAATACAAGAAACAGCGAACAATCAGAATCCTCCTGAACAGACAAGGATGTCTAGCAGTACAAAGGAAAACAAGATAAACAGTCTCAGGAGCAGAGGCCACTGCCCCTTTTTGGAGGTGGGCAATAGCATTAAAACACCAGCTGAGGAAAAAGCAAGGAGAAGGAAGAAAATAAACCCACTTCAGCTTGGACTGCTCTTAGGGATGAGCTGTCATGCCTCAGCACCCTTCCTGTCACTGGGGGCCAGCTGGGACCACAGCCATCCGTACTAACTGTATAGCATCAACTCCCTCATAGTGCCTCATATTGTATATTCATAGCTAATTTAGCATATAAGTGCTAACAGTTTTGCATACATAACAGTGATTAATATCGTGTGAAATCTAACCATTAGCACAAACTGTACTGTTAATGAATGAATTCAGTAAATTTTAGCCTTAAAGTTTAAAATTGGCCTGATTTGTCAGTTTTCCAAACATTCTCAGCACAGCCAGCT
>JAUBOD010000158.1:748823-775067 GCA_032353885.1 Nothura maculosa
GTGTGTGTCTATATTCATTCATTTGCAACAAAACCCAACTACTCCCTCATACAGATTTCTGTTTTTTTGCAAATGTGTCACCACTTTGTTTCATATCACGCAGAACAGAACAAAGGTTTGTGCCACTTTGCAAATACATGACAAAACATCAAATTTCCCTCTATCTCCAGCTGAATTATCAGTTCCAGTCTCTGCTTATCATTACCCTTAGAAGCTATGACTGACAGGAAGGGCTGATGTTTGACAGAGAAGTTATAGTGAAGCCTGGGAGGTGGATGTAGAGGGTGGGAATTCTCCATGCAGCAATTTCTCAGATGGTCAGATCTGCACATTCTTGATAGAAATGGCTGCAGTTAAAAAGAAAAAAAAATCAGCATCATGTACAACTCCAGCCCCTTCAAAGGGCAATACCTCCTGTCAGATTATCACACTGTCCCTCATTATCTTGCCACTGGCAGAGAAACTCAGCAGCAATATACAATCTGCACGGTATGTGTTTATTTTCCTTTTATTTGAACAAAGAGAGGATATACATTACACCAAGTCCTGACTTTGTTTTGCTGCTAAATCACACTTGAGGGAACAATGAAAACAGCGCCTATTTAATAAATATATGTTGATATTTCATATCTAATTGCTTCCAATGGGATCCTAAATGCATCCCATGGAGAGGAAGAAGTACATAAGTCACAAAAGGTAGAGAACTTCTGAGTGATGTATATATTTCTCATGAGTCACAGAGAAAGCTCTGGAGCTTCACCTTTTTTTCTGTCATTTTGCTGTGTACTGTTGCTGCCAGATGGATGAGAGAACAAGAGGAACAAGGGACAAGCCTAAGCAGCAGCTGGTGAAAAGAAGCACCAATGGGAATGAATGTGATACAAACTAAAGCATAGAGGAGGTTTTCTTACAGGAGCTGATTTTACTCACACTAGTTTCATTTACTTTTTTCTTTTTTTTTTAATACAGAAAAAACCACATACTTAAGAACTATCAATCACATTCTGAGCTTGTTCTGTTTCCAACCCATGGGACTATCTGCACAATATGGGGGATGCTTGTGTTATAGGAGCCTGTCCTGAGTGTGATGCACTAGGTGCCAAGAGTGTAGTCTGACACTGCAAGGAACAAAGGTGCTGATTCTTGGTGTCCTGCACAGTCCCATATAAGCACGATAGATGCCGAGAGAGCTTGGCAGTCACCTTCCTGCAGATGGGCCCTTTGCTGCAGGTAGGCATGACCACACAGCGTGACTATGCAGCTTATTCTAATTCTAGGACCCTCTGTGAAAGAAGCAAGATGTGAAGACATACAACATTTTCATACATGTTTGCTGCCTCTCTAAGGTAAAGATTAAAGTGGAAAGTCTACAGTAGACAGAAAAGGAAGATACCAGTATCTCCAGTACTGAAGATTCCTTTTTCCACATCTTCTATCAAGTTTGAAAGTGAATTTCTTCAGCAGCAGGTTTCATTCTCAAGACCTCCCAACCCAAATAATGCAGACTTGCTTTTGTTGAATAAATGCATTGTCTGGCACACCATTTATCTTCATTTGACAACATTCAAATTCTAGCAAAGGCATACAGTACTACACTAATCACTAAGAATGATGCTATCATTATGTTGTTCCAGTGGCTACAAGATAATTAATGTTTAGTGATGGACACATTCAAAATAACATTAATTATGTTATTAATGATTTTAATTAACTTCAAATGCTTTTGTGTTCCCTAGTAAGTTTCCCATATTTAGGAATAAAACTGCAAAATTTTCTAGCTCTCAGTCTCTTCTCACTGCTTTTTTGCTACAAAGATCTACCAAAATTCACTCCTGGAACTTGAGTTCTATTTTAATGACTCTTTGTTTTAGTTATATAATAGTAAAATATTAGTAACAGAATAATTTAATGTATTTATGTCACGGAGCTTAATCCTACGGCTTGTCTGCTGCATGAAGTCAGACTTAAATTGAGTTCCTTCACCACGAGCAAAGAATGAATCTAAATGCTGCCTCTCCAATAGCTTTAAAACGTCATTTACTTGTCTTGGAGAATTTTTTTTTTAGTTTGCAATAATCAGGCTGAAATTGTAGCAGTCTTGCAACATTAAGTGCCTTTGGGGAAAGAAACAGGAGACAATTTCTGCTCTTGTGTCCCCACCACTGCTCATCTAAAAGTTCTTTTCAGCAAAATCTGTTTGGTTGAAAACAGCGCTACTGACAGCTCCATGAAGGTTCTTTATTGATACACAAAAGAGAACAGACCTCCTAGGTAGTTCAAGCTCCTTTTAAACATATGCTTCAAAAGTGTAAGTCTTGTAGAATAATAAAATCCTGCATTTGCTTATTCTTTGACTTCCTTTTTTGGAAACTGTCCAAGACAAAGGTCAATTGGAGACAATTAAAAGCAATTTTGAAGTCACTGTGGCAGTGGTGATGTAGGCAATACCTTACCAGGCACTGCAGAGAGACCTGATATTACAGACACCTGAATTTAATGCCTCTTAATGCCAATTTTAAGCTGAATTGGATTCAGAAAACTTCATTTAAAAGGCTTTCTCCTGCTACCTTTTCTCTTTTTGTTTCATATAGTAAACTAAAATGAAAGAGAGAGAGAGTCTGGTGGTTTATGTGGCCTTGGGACTCATTGAAGATGGACATACCCAGTTTGAAGTTGATAGGGCATGAAGGTAAGGTTCTAGATCACCATTGGCATCAATAAAGATTTCAGTGGATCTAGATTTTGCTCTAATGTAAATAGACACCCTACATTTCCCACATACTTGATAGAGCATATCTGTGTTTTTCTCTGTTTTTTTCTTAAACCAGGATCCTCTGCTAAGTACTCACAACTTTGATGGCAGCATCCTTTGCTGTTCTCAATCTGGGGATCTGTAAAACACTATTTATTGAATATAGCATGCTAAGCAGCTTTTTCCAATAATCTCCAGTAAGAATAAAACTAATGATTTTTAGAGTCCCAAGGAAAAGTTAAACATAGATTCTTATGAGTTAGTAGCATTATTTAATCTCCTCTAGTTCCTGTAAAAAACATCTTCTCTTAGTATTCAGGGCCTTTCTTCACCTTCCTCTGAATAAGGTCCACATTAGTCTGCTTTGCTCATTTTTTTGCACTCGTTTAGTGCATGAGTTCGTTAGCTGATTTTCCAGCTACCACTGCCTTAGCTAACCTCGCCCATCTCATTACACTCAGCACTGTTAGGGTAGAGATTTCCATATCACAAAGGGACCTACTTTCCTTGTTTCTTTTAAATTAATGTCTGCACTGGCTGTCCATCACTAGGAAATTCATCACTTCCAATTAGAAGACTTGCTGCTTCTTTAGCACAATATCTATTTTGAAAATGGCATTATTCACAACACGTCCTCCCCCAAAGCTTTTGGCTAGCAAACAACAGGCTCTCTGGGGAGTCCAAACTGACAGGGTTGGAACCCAGATAATAAAAGATTAATTATTAGAAGCAATGATTGTATTTAATAATTGTGATCTCATTGGGAACAATTTGCAAGAAGAATCATTTTTGCTTCATTACAATGGGTGAGTGATGATACTAATAAAGACTCACATGAGGAACTCCACAATTCCCAGTCTACTTCCCCAAACAAACATTAATTATTGTTCCGCAAAATATCAAAGCTGGGAAGCCAGCGAGCAAGGATTTCAGCTGTGTGTGGCAGGATTAACTGCTCTTGGTAATGTAAGAGATAATGGAGAGATAATCAGATGCTGCTGCCTGCAGCGTGGGGGCGAGATGGTCCATACTTGCTTAGATAGGAACCAAAAAGACATCCAAAACAAAACTGTTTCTTGGAGGTGAACGAATGCAGCAACCCTAGGAAATACCTTGCCTACATAATGAGTAACATGAAAAACTTTTGGCTTCCTTTTCCCTTTTCTTTCCTCCCTGCCCCATGTGAACAGACAGACATGTGACACTGCTTTCTCACTCATGAAAAGGGAGAAAAAACTTGAGTCCATCCCAAGTGAGATATTGCCTGGAAATTAAATTCTGCTCTTGTGAACCCTGAGTTCCAGCTTCCTGAAGGAAAAGAAGCAAAGGGGGACCAGATTAGACTTCCTTTAAAGACTGTTTCAGATGTCTTGTTGCGTAAACTGTTTAAAGCGAGTAAAGTGTTTAAAGTGGGTAAACACTTTACCCAACAGGACAAGTTATGTTCCTGATTTTGCATCTTGAATCTAAGTAAATTTAGATTTCTGGATAGGCAGCAGCACTGGGCTGCTGTGATTAGATTAAAAAATTAATGCTATGGTGCCTTAAAAATGCGTAGCAAGGAGACTTCTTAATGCACTGTTGGTTTTGCTCTTTTGAAACATTTGGCTTTTTCTCTTTTTACTCCTTTGCGGAAAAAGTCTGATGTGAAATCCTCTGCCAAAGCATTTTTAATTGGGAATTAAATATGTTAAACAATACTTAGCCTGTAAGATTTCAGCTTAAAGAGAAAAAGTGGTATTATTGACCTGAGTAAAGCTATTCTGTCTGGCTATCATGGTCTAGGCTTGTATAACTAAACAGAAATAGCTGTTATTTTAAAATGCAGAGAAACAGCTGGAGAAACCAGAAAAAAAAAGATGAGCTATAAGGTTAGTTTCAAATTAATGATCACAACCAAACTGTGTTATTAATTTGGTCCTTTTGTTTAGTTTAGTAAAAAAAATCAGAGCTTACTTGAAAAATACAGCATTTTATCATAGAGCTTTACTATCATTTGCAAACTGATTCCACTTCAGACATTAAATGAGCCAGAGCAGGATGGGACAGGATACTTCTTCTCAGAGGTCAGACTGGGGGAACTGGACATTGAAGGAGGAAGAAAGCTTAAATGCAAAAGGACATCTTATATTCCCAAGTTGATAGAATCGACTTGTATGGGTTTTGTTTTCAAGAATAAAGCAATACTTTTTTAACCAGTGCATAAGCCAGGCTTTGCACAAGGTAATAGTGTTTGTACGTAGGTGATTCTTTTAAGATGCTCTCTGTGCAGAGAGAAGCCATGTCATGTGTTCTGCACATATGTGACATATTAGACGTTTTAAAACATGCCACAACAATGATAGCTAATAAAAGCCTATTACACTGAAGACTACAGATGGTTCTTTAAAACAAAGATAAAATAAAATATGGCCTTTCTGAGCAGAGTAAATTCTTCTCTAATACATCTAATTACATAAGAGTAAATACATCTCTACCTACTTCTCTTATTCAGTCCAAATATTGATTGGATTATTTCCCAGACTAGTAACCATTTTGTTCTTCACAAAAATATGAGATTTTCAAAAACATCAGTTTTTCAGTTCCTGTTTTCATCATCATGCATATGAATGACAAACTAAAGCTACTACATTCAGAAAAAAAAGAATAAAAATAAATCAATCTCAATCTCTGTATCCAAACATATATTGTCAGGTTTTAATTCAGGACTAACTCAGGTTTTATAGTTGTTAAACAGATAAAATTGTATACAAATTCGTAAGTAGTTAAGATCTGAGCTACAGCAATGTAAACATGCTATGGGTCTGGCACAAGAGCGCATGTGCCAGACCCACAGCATGTAAAGACTGTGTAGATCTTTACATTTTTCAAATTACTACACAAAAAATAACCAGTTATCCAAAAATACTCATAATTAACAAAACAGATGCATAGCAATATATACTCAATATATTCTCGAGATCGTAAGGATTGTCATTCATCAACGTGGTTCAAAAAATCTTAGGGAAAAGATTAATTTCAGTTTCTCTGGATAGAAGCACTTCCATATGAAGTGGAACCTGAAAGAAGGGCCATAAACAAAGGGCAGTGATAAAGCAGATAAACAACATCACATCAAGATGAGAGGGCTGAAACCAGCAGTTGCTGCATTGATCAGTGTTAACCTTGTTCTCATTTAACAACTTCATCAGCACAGGGAAAACAAGGCCAAGCATTTGCTGTATTTGTTTTCATTTTTAAGTAAACTTGTTTGGATGCTATTCATGACCCTGTTGCATTTGTCTCCTGTAAATATTCTAGCAAATGAGTTTACTGGCAGAACTATCGATGCAAAAAGGGAATTTTAAACCAAGACAAATGTCCCCAGAATGCAAATCAGAATGTAAAAATCTTGTGTATTTGCACCAGGAAACAAGTTCTAAAATCACTCCAAATTCAATTACAGTTAAAAACAATATGACCTGTGGAAATAGCTTGTGATATAATTTATGTAATAGTTTGAAGGGAAGGAAATTCTTTGAACAGTTTGATTCTTCTCATAGAAACTAAGCACAATAATACAGAAGTTGCACCTGAGAAAATATTGTCCTTGTTCTAAACAGTAAAATTTGTGACTCTACTAAAAGTCACCAAAGTCATTCCAATTCACATGAAAAACAGACAACAGAAGGCAAAGAGTCTTGTCCTCTCAAATATAAGGAAACAAACATACATTTTTCTTGCTCACAGCTTGTAAGATTGCCCTCTTATGATGGTGTGGCTGATATTACTTCTATTCTTCCACAAGATCACACTTCTCAGCCTGATTGCTTTCATTTCAGATACATGCATTCTTTACCAGTATATCGCTTTGCCACAGAATTTCTCAAAGAGTATATAAATACAATCCAAGTCTGGACATTTGCTTGTTACTTTGGGCAGTGCCTTCAGAGTTTTATCTTTCTCATTACTTAAAGATCTTAATTACTCCTCCAGTGATCCTTCAATGATCTGGAAAGAAAGAAAAAAAGGCTGCGTAGCACATTTAACATTTCTAACCAGATCTTCAGTTGTGTATAGGTGAAAGACCCAGATGACAACAGTGATAAACACCTTCCAGATAATGCTAAGTTCATGTATAATTCAGAACAGAGAAAAAGACAAAAATCATCTAGTAAATAATTCACGTCGAATTATTCTCCCAGATCTCACTTCCACTAGTGACTAAATAGGTCTATCTATCTGCATTACTACTTTTTTTTCCTAAACCTGTCACTTTAGCATTTAGGAATGACAACAAATGATGACACTTAATTTGTTACTTTAAGAAAAAAAAATGTGGCCATGTTGAATGCTACTTGCCTGAGCATAAGGGCCTGGAGTCATCTCATTTCACTGCCATTTCGTAGCTAAAATATTCACATCAGGAGCCTATTTTTATAATCAGTGATGAATACAACAGCAATTCTGGATGATTCAGTCCACCATCTCAGTCTCTCTAAGATGTTCCCTATTCAGCCTATTCCTTTTCAACCTAAAATTTCCACATTGCCCTGCACTGCGATTGCTCTCCTTTTCTGAATAACTTCTTCAGCCAGTCTTCCACTCAGAAGCTGAGTCCTGTGGTGATTACACTTTCTATCTGGAAAGATTAAACTGTGAGATCACTGATGTCATTTGTGCCTAGTCAAGAGCATAAGAAGTCTCAGATTTTCTTTTCCATGCATAGACAAATTGTACCAACTGTGGTCACACCAAATACTACCTTGCTGAACCTAATGGTTTGGATTCAAACAATTTCATAGCCTTCCATAGGTTTGATCCTACCCACTGAGGACAGTAGTGGCTTTTCATTGCAGGCTTAAGATCCAGATTATTCTATTAAAATGAGACTGAACTGAGGTATCATGCAGCACCATCTCTGCCTTTGAAAATCAGAATTTTGCTCCAAATATTAAAGGCAATTCTTGACTATACACAAGCTCAGCTTCATGTTCTCTCCTAGATATGTAGGAGTTCCAGGTATAGAATTTAATCCTTGGCATGTTTTGGGACCACCACACTATTTGTGATTCACAAAGATTAAGGATGGTTTTGTCCCATTGGACGAGGAGTAGAAATTTTGAGTGAATATTAAGAGCAGGGACTGATACTGTGATATTTGCTTCCTATGTTAAAGCAGAAGCATCTGACTTTTGGTTTGTCTTTCACATTTAAGTGTGTGAGAATTCAGATATAGCCAAGCCAGACATTTCCTTTTGGTAATTAAGTATAGGTTTCCATTTGGAATCAAACACATTTGCCAATAAAGTTTTATTTTAAAATTTCTCTGCTAATAAGACTGTTCTCAAGGCAAAATACACACTGAATTCTTTTGCAGCTGTATTATTTCCCTTTTCCTTCCAACAATTTTATGTCTTTGTTTTTAAATGGATCCAAGTTTTTCCATAGTTAAGGCTAGGTCTGCTTGAATGATTTTCTCTCAGCCTTTTATCTACCAATTTAAGTTTTACACAGACTTTGAAAAATAATCTACAAACAGAAGAATATTTTTTATAACATCTGGTTTTAAAACCATTCTACAAAAAGTTGCTATACTAAGTGCTGGGCTAAAATATGACCCCCTACCAAGTATCCCACGGCATAAGGCTGGATTGTTGCTTTATACTCAGTGTGGTAGTCTGCTGTGGTGCTGTTTCACTTCAGCCATGGTCTAGAGTGGCAAACCTCAATCTTTCCTTAGACCAGCTTTTACTACAGAACACAGGTAGTACAAAAGAAATCTTCAAGCTTATGCATACAAAGTATGTGTGGTTTCAACTACACCAGGTAGCAACATCCTTGCTCCCAGCACTGGTTCAGGTATAATGATGCAAATATAGCTATCTAATCATAACATGTCTTCCAACGTAATAGAATATATTTCAGCAGAGTAAGGAACCTTTCTTTTGTACTAATTTGTACTTTTGTAATTATTTTAGTAGGCAGTATATGAACTTGAAATGTCTATTACTTATGAAACAAACAAGCCTAAGTGTTCATGGCTAGTAGATCCTTCTTGTTCAAATCAGTCTGTTAAAGAAATCAGGAGATCATTTAAAGACTGTTTGGGTGAGGGAAGGACATAGAACATATCTTGTCTCTGTGGTTCTAAGAATGATTGATTATATCCAAACATTCTCAGCAGAAGTTTGTTTAACTTGTTCCCAATGATCTCCAGCTTTTAGATTCCACTGCCTCCTGGTTCTTCCATTTTCCTTACTGTTAGGCATTTCTTTTCTAAAGCAATATTTCATTCCCACCTCACAGAAACAGAGATGAATTTAGTCCCTTCTTTGTTAACATCTTGTCACAGACTTGAAGAATCTGCAGTCTCAAATCAAAGAAGCTTGAAACATATCTATCATATCTTCCCTTGGCCTTTTTTTCCCTCTAGTCTAAATAGACCCAATTCTTTCTTGTTTCCTAGACCTCTGTCTCACTGTTCTCTGTCTATAATGTAGCACCTGAAAGCAGTTACTGTCATGTTATTATGCAATCTTATAAATCAAATCATAATTCTATAAGGAGGTATTCTTTATGTAGATACATAGCATTCGTGTACAGTTAGTACTAATATAAACATCTTTTACAGGTTCATGGATATAACTTTCTGTACTGTAGTCAGGCTTTCATTTGTAGTAGTAGAGAATGGAAGAAAGAATCAGTCACGCCATAGGTTCCTGTATAAAATTACACGTAGTCTGAAAAGTATCTTTTGGAAAAGGCTGCTAAAGTCCTCTTGCAGACTCAGCTAAGGAAGTTTCTGTGGTTTGAAAACTAACCAGCTATCTAGTCTAATCAGTGTCTTGTAAATTCGACCATGCTGAAAGGTATTATTTGCTTTTTCTGTCTTTGTAATCAAGAGGTTATAGGGAAAGCTTCTTCTAATGGCTTCTAAAAGGTCATCTTCTTAAGAAAAAAAAATGTTTAGAGTTCCCTCATCTGAGCTACTTAGAATGGTTTCTATGTATACAGGAAACAATGGCAGTTGGATGGGTTTTAGGGCCTAAATGATCTTTTCTAACTCTTGGACATATGGATAATCACCATTATCAATAATTAATGGATTTAAATCTCCTGCTAGTTAATAGTTTTGTTAAAAAGTAGGCAATATAATTGCATCTGACTTTAAATAGCTGATGCCTTGTTAGAGATGCCTTCACCATATGTTTGCCATACAAGAAGTTTTTTAATAGCTTGATACCTGTTTTTATGACTTTCAGGTCCAGAATCTGGAAGCTGTTTTGGAGATCCAGATTGCTGGCCACTTGAAATGGTCTGGATTTTCATTCTGCTGAAGATAGGCTGTAGAAGCTGTCAAGAAAGTGAGTCTAATTTCAAGCTGTCAGCATGCCTGACTAAGATTGATGGTATCATCGATAAATCCGTAAGGTAAAAGCAGAAATATGCCAATCAGAGTCCCTCTGACAAAAGGCAGAAGCGAGAACTGCAGTCAAGAGCCTCCAAGGCAACTTATTATGAGTGAAGTTGCTGATAAATGTTATCTCTGGCATGAAAAAGAACAATCTATGCACAAAGTTACAGAAGAAAAAGTGTATGTCAGTGACAGCTCTTCCTGAGAAGACTAAAAGGCAATGCTGGGGCATGTGGCTTTGCAGAGAAACAAATTGAAACTACTAAAAAGGGACAAGAGGATCAGGTAGAAATGTAATTTTTATATAGTTGGTTTTTTTCTGCTTTTATACATAATGCAACAGGATCCTCCAGCAGTTAATCAGGAAAGACTGAACATATCTATACATTCAAAGGATGTTCCAATGCAAGCAAGTGACCTCTGCAACAGCTCTGGACTCAAAAACATTAATGTGAAATTGTCCTTTAATTAACTAGATTTGCCATCAGCTTGGCCTTGCTAGTTCAGACCTAAGGAGGATATACTAATGTTCCTGGCTTTTGTCACCAAAATCTTTGTTGTAAAGGAAGTGAATAGTGTCACTGCAGCAGGTTCCATGTGCAACAAGTGGATATGCATAGAGTAGATGGTTGTGTTTCTACCCAAGGAGAGGATACAGATCATTATCTTCAGTCTCTTTTGCTAAAAAATCTGTTTCAATTCCCTCAGAAAAAATAATAGTCCATGTGCAATGATTTCAATTTAATTTCTCAATTCAGTTTTCACTACTCAAAATACTTTAGGTCACTTACTGTTACCACAGAAGAGGAAACAACAGTACCATCAGATGCTGTGTGTATACATAAATATGTACATACACACACACACACACACACACACACACACACACACACACACACACACACAATATCATACCTGGAAACTGATATATTGTGCATCTTCCTCCTTTTAAAAGACTTCCATTCCCTTTCTCTACTCCTGCTCTTCATGCTGTCCTACTTATATTTTGTATATCTTGTAGTTTAAAAATTAAATCTATGGTAAGGTGAAGAGAAGATCATCCTTGACTATTAGATGACTTAGGAAAGTTTGCAAATGAGCATCTCAGCAAAGAGCCCCTTTGCCTTGATCCCCATGAGCTCCTACCACACTGAGGAAGTCAGAATCAATTCCAAAGCAAACATTTGTCTAGATAGTTCACATAATATCTTACAGAGGATGAGCCTTCCTGTTCATAAAAAATCTACTTTCAAGAAGATTGAATATTATGTATGGATGCTTCTGGACCAATCTACAAAATCATCAATATCTGCTTCTCCTGGATTGCTGAAAATGGTCTTTTCCTGCGCCCAGTTAAGTCTGTCAAACCTTCCCTTTCACCTCAATTAAATTCTAAAATGCATGCAGCATTTTGTCAAGCCTCCCCTTTTGTCTGTGCAATTTTTGGCATAGGAAATCTGAAAGCTTCAGTGTGTTACAGGGCTTCAGAATTGTCTAAATTCCTTACAAAGTCAATACAACATGAACATGATTCATATGTATCACTTAAGAGAAAGCAACAAAACTAAAATCTATCTTTACAAGCTCAAGCCCATTATGTTCCTCTAATCAGGCACCTGATGATTAGAGAGGCAGCACAATGCACCTGAGACTCTGCCACAGTGAGATGGTCAAACCTAATACTGCTCTCCACCAGTAGCTTGGTATTTGCTAAGCATCCCTCTTCCCTCTCTCAATGTCATGTGCCCCTGTCCTGAACAGCAGCAGACAATGGACTCTTGTATCCCTTTCAGTGATGTACACCTGAACTTCAAGGTAGCTTCATGAAAGCCAAAATGAGGGATCTATCCTGCTCTGCCCAACATACAGAGATTATATCCATTAAACTGTGCTCGTTTAACTGCCCATGGCCTTTCTTAACTAGTCATGATATACACAGGTAAAATGATAACATTCATCTCTTAATGTTCCAGTTCATTTGCAGCTGAAGTAAAGTGGAACGAAATAGGAAGATTGTGCCGATGTGCAACTGCTTCACTACGTACAAGGACAAGGTTCCAATATCCTACATCTTTGTTTGCTTTATCTCTCCTCCGCTCTTGGCCTCCTTCATTTGTCATGTTGCCAAAAAGAAGATGAAAGCACTGGTATCCTGGCGACATTCCAGATTGGAGAACTACAGCCGTACTACCTATAATTCCCCAGATGGCTTCAATTGGACAAGCTATTTTTTACCCCTTCTCTTAAAAACATTACTTGCAGAACTTTGCTGCATTTCCTGCTGAGGAAGGTCAGGTAGGAAGTGTGCATGAGGGACACTATTAGATGAGAAGAGCTAGGGCAGGCGGTTTTGCTGAGGAAGGTGAACTGAGAAGGTAATGCTTAATGCTAATTTATTTGATAAATGTGGATCATTTTCTATCCCAGTTTTCCCAGAAATCTTTGATGATTTTTTCAAATGCAGCTATTCTGTGAGATTACTCACTGTAGACTTTGACTACTTCTTCACTTTTTGCTTATTTATAGGCATTCACTAATAGTACTCTAGAAGAGCTAGTTGTTTCTTACTTAGTCTAGAGGTTATTGTCTGTTTCTCTTCCTCCTCCTATTATATACTCCATTATAATAATATATTAAAATTAGGTTTCTAGGACTAATATTCATATTCACAAACTCATCATTTGCTTGCCATGATTTATATTTGTTTTTTCACTCAAAAAAAAAACCATGTTAAGTACATCCCTCTTAGCAAACTCTTTTGTGAGAATATTTAAAAGAAATATGCAAATGTTTTGAGTTGTGCCTTGGGCTGTGTTTATGGTCTGTACCTAGATCTGAGAAAGTAAACAGAAATAAAAATTCTGTGTGATGGAAAAAACAGACTAGGGAGGCTAAAGACATGTCAGGCTGGGATGTTAGCTGAAGAAGAACAGTGTCAGCTGTTTCCTTTCTTTGAATGTTTTTGACTATATAGGTCAAGAGAGGACACTGTGGGGAACGGGGTATCATAGACTGTTGATACTCAGCCTGATCTGTGAAAGACAGGAAGCACCACATGATTTTCTCTGTGCCTAGAGACAACAGTAGAGAATCAATTTTCCTGTTCACTACAAATATTTTCTTTCTATCTCTTTATTAACACTCAGCGATCGCCCAAAGTCCTTCAAAGACTATGAAACCATTTGAATAACCTGGGATATAAGAGACAGGAGAAATTATAGGAACTGAATTATAGAAATCACTGGTTGACAATACGTTGCCAAAATCCTCTTAAAAATATTGACCAGTGGAAGACAGCCATAAATATACAGGTCACAAGACTGAGTTCATTGCAGTTGGCAAATCATGATGCTTCGGAAAGGAGCCAGGAGCCCGAGGTGCAGCTAGCATGGGAAGCAGTGTCCGTACTATGGCACATGCCATTCCCGGCTGTGCCATGGGATAACCCGTGCTTTGCTCCCCTAGGAGAGCAGCCACACGGCCAGCATCTGTCTACCGCTTTCCAGAATCTTGGCAGAATCAGGACTTCACACATAAAGTAGTTTTTTTCAAAATGAGGATTATCCCTAATAAACAGGAAAGGGAGAGAGCAGAAAAGGCATCGTACCAGAGCAGGGCAGGCACAGGGCCACACGAGGCTGGAGCAGGCACTGCTGCATCCGTCACTGTTATTCAAGAATCTGGGAGATGGCAGCTGAAAACAGGAACTGCCCAACCCAGGGCAGACAGTATGAAAGTAAAAAATTGCAGATGAGGTATTTTATGGTTTTGTTTTGCTACTTTTGTGTTTTAACAGATATAAAAGGTTTCATGTTCAACACGGGGACTAGCTTTTAAATGACAAGTTATACAGAATCATATTATAATAATTTTATTTTTAAAATTTATTTCATATTTTTATTTAATCTTTTTTTTTAAATAACGATCTAAGGGCTCCATTCCTACTAAACAACAAAATGAACCAAAAGGAGATTGTGGTATCATCAGTGGATCAGTCCATGTAAATTATTTCTCCCAAACTTGGAATCTAGCCATTCTGAGACAGAAACACGGCAGCTCCCTGTTGGCTTCCTAAAGCACCACATAGAAGTTCAGGAAAGGAAAAATATAAAATTAAAAAAAAAAAGGAAAAAAAATAGCTCTTACCATATGCACTTGGAATTAGAAAAACAGGCTTCTAGCAACTCAGATGGGAATTTAGTCGGGCATATGAGGTCAAAAATTCTTACAAAATCAGAGCCAAACTGGTTTTGTATATTATCTGAAAGATAAAAATTTAAATTCATGTTCTTCTAGAGATGAACCTGGCATTGTGATTTAGGTTGAATTCTATTATATGCTTTCTGTAGTGATGATGCATCTCCTCTTTTACCTACCTCCTTACATCTTACATTTCTGATATACTGGACACTTTATTGTATTAATTGCATCAGCCAAGCAAAAACCTGAGAAGTAGAGAGACCTTGTCTGGTCCATTACATTCTCTGAAACCCTTTCTTTCTCTCAGACAGCTCCTTATACTCGACAGAAAGTTTTTATTTTTGCAAAGATATTATATTGATTCTGCTGAAAACTGGCTGCAATATACTTTGGAATATCCCTGCAAAGGCGCCTTATGTGCAGTCATGGAGGCTTTCAATTCCCGTTTTCTTACGACAGTGGAATAGGCTTACACTTAGAGTATAAAAAATATTAAGATCTCTACTCTGCCTGCCCAGTATCTCTGCAACATCATGAAATGAATAAACTGTCTTTCTTTCCTCAATTATTGCAGTCACATTTTTTATTATGGTAGCTTGGTGCTGACCAGTATTCTGAGTTGCCATAAATCATAAGAGAAAAGTATGGTTGTTACCATAACTGGGTTGTTACAGCTATGGCCTCATTTCAGCAAGCCATTGATATACAATATTACACAAGGTGTATGAATAATGTTTTATACTGAGAATTGAATTCAGCAAAAGGGACACTCAAGAAGGGAAATGAGGCTGTCAAAAGGAAATCCTGTGTCCAATGAAAAATGAAACAGTAGTTTTATTTCCTTATAGCCTGTCTTCAGGGCATGAAGAAAGGACTACTGTTGACATCAGCATGTCTCAACATGTCTCAGCTGATCTCAACCTTACATCAAATGAAAAAGATATGAAAAAAATCATTTGAAACTGCAAAAGTTAATTGTATTCTGTGTGTCATGGAATCAGATCATTTTAGTTGGTAACTCATCATCCTTTTTTCTCATTTAGAAATTGAGTTTTTGTACCCACATGCTACCTATGTACTTTTCCTATTTGTCAGAATTTAAAAGTCAAGATGCTCTTAGATTCATTTTGGAAGATAGCTCCTCATAACTAAAGACATGCATGAAAGATACACATAGTGAGACAGAGGCAGAACTGTCTGAATTTGCTTTACTGGCTAGATTGTCAATGAAAAATCAATACAGCACCAGAAGGGAGAGCATGGCTGGTGTTTTTTAAATTATTGGAAGTTCCTATCACCTGCATTTTTTTCTTTAACAATCTGAAAAGCAAAATGTAATAAGATCACTCACTGCAGCAAAACTGAGATAAGTATCAGCCAGCACATGCTGTCATCTAGTTTAACCCACAGTATTAAATGTGAGATTTTTAGAAGTACAACATAACAGCTCCTCATTAGACCCTGAAAATACACAGCCAAGGTCTGAGTCAAGGTAGGTCACCCAGTTCATAAGAGAATTTGACAGTCATGTCAGTCACTGAAATTGAAAGGATGACAATTCCTAACTCTTGTTTCCAATGACAGATCCTCTCTATCAAAAAGAAAAAGAAGAAAAAATAGAAAAAAAAAAGAGAGGGAGCTGGGAATGAAACCTTTAAAACTATGTCAGGGAGAAGCGAGTCTGGGAGGGAAGGAGGGAGAGGATAACCTAGTTAGAACTAATGGGATGCAATGATGGTCTGATTCCCTGGGAGACTGCACTCAGGCTGCTGAAGTCTTTGCTAGGCTGCCCTGAGAAGACAACTCTGAATCCCCAAGTGGCTCAGACTGCAAAGTTGGCCCCTCGTGTGCTCTGCTCTGCTCCTGGCAGGACTCCTCTGTGAGACTCCCACTGAAGTGATGAGAGCTGGCAGTACTGTAAGTCCCTAAGCGGGGAGGCAGTAATAGACAGTTATCCTTTGTCTTTCTCACACAGGATGAATACAGTGGATTCAGACACATTGGTGGATAACGTCACCTCCTTCAGTCCCTTTGGAAAGCCCTGACCTTTCCACTCCATTATCATACATGTTTGTTAGGTTTGCGCAGTAATTGGCAATAGCTACCCAATTGTCATGTTTATACCAGTTTAGAACAGCTTACATCCCAAGCAGATTTGCATCTAACAGAAGGAGAAAATGTTTGAGAAAGACAATGCTTAGTAAGGTCCTGTCAGAAAAACTTCTTTTAAAAATTCCTTTCTCGTCTGAAAACACCTGCACCTAAAGCAGATGAGATTTAGAGTCCCATAAGTGGAATAAGTTAATTAATTAATAAGGCATCTAGGAGGTCATCCTCTTCTGAAAATGTCTTCCTACAGACAGCAACCTATACTAGATATGAAAACAATTCAGAAAAGGATACAGACACTCAGGTGACCCAAGAGAGGTTTCTTTGAGTCCTTTAATCATCTTCTGGAGTTAGACATAAGCCTAAGGATGTGAATGTTTAACCTAAGTGTTCCTCAGATGCCGGAATTCAAATCCAACCAATTCCACCACCACTGGAGACTATGTTGAACCAAGTATAGGGACATCAAGCAATCAGGTAAATCTCTAGCGTTTAGAGACGTGGGTTACTGTAGAGTTAGACATACTGGCTACATACAAGGCATCTGGGAACATTCCCAGGACTGGAACTCAACCCTACTAGAACACTATTAAAACATTCCCTGCTGCAACTTTGGCAGGTCATAGCTAACTGCTTCCCAAGGACAGCTCATTCCAGGGACATTCCCCAATAGGCAGTTTGCACGCAGCCAGCCTGCTTTGGCATTTACAAGAGTTTGCTAGCATGGTCAATGGGCCATTGTGTGCCAGTTGGCCTCAATGTCTCGGAATGTTCCTGGGAATGTTTAATATAATAGTTTATTTGTGCCCATTATTTTTAAGCCAGTGTAGCAGCTTACCGCTGTTAAAAAGGGAAGACATATTCCTTCTCTTGACTGCATGATCCTACTCCCTACTCCACCAGTTCTGGTGCTTGCCAGGCACTTTTCTGAGCCAATTCAATGCTGTAATCAGCAGAAACTCCTTTACTTTTTCTTGATAGTGCAGGTGACTGCCAATTTAGGAATTTGTATCAGCTCACTGCAGTGTCTGGCAAGCACCAAAGTCAGCACAAAGGACTGTGGGAAGGGCAGAGGAGTGAAGTAGCAGGATGGAAGAGAATCTGTCCCCAGTGGTGGCAATGACACATTAGACTGTGTCTTATAACTGCATTTCATGTCACTTATTGAAATTAATTTCAAATGTAGTTCCAAAATCAAGTTACGCCGATATAAGCCATCACTGCTGCTGCTGAAAGGGTAAGGTCTGCCTGACTCTTTTCAATGCTCCTTCCCACAGCTCCGCTCTCCCCTGTGCCAGCACAATGATATATAAAATAGAATCATAGAATCATTATGGTTGGAAAATAACTTTAAGATCATTAAGTTCAATCATAAACCCTACCATGCCTGCTAAATGATGTCCGTAAGCGCCTCACCTACATGTTTCCTGAAGACTTCCAGGGATGGCAACTCCGTCATTCCCTGGGCAGCCTGTTCTAATGCTTCACCACTCTTTCCACGTAGAAATTCTCCCTAAAGTTTAACCTGAACCTCTCCCAGTGCCACTAGAAGCCACTTGCTCTTGTCTACTGGCAGTTATTTTGAAGAGATCACTCCCTGCCTCACTACAACCTCCTTTCAAGTAGTTGTAGAGAGCAATAAGGTATTTGAGCCTCTGCTTTTCCAGACTAAATACCCCCAGCTCCCTCAGCTGCTCCTCGTAAGGTCGGTGCTCCAGCCCCTTCACCAGCTTCGTTAACCTTCTTTGGAAACACTCCAGCACCTCAGTGTCTTTCTTGTAGTGAGGGGCCCAAAACTGAACACAGCATTTGTGGTGTGAACTCACCAGCATCGGGTACATGGGAGCGATCATTTCTCTGGTCCCGATGGCTACACTGTTCCTGAAACAAGGCAGGAGGCTACTGGTCTCCTTGGCCCTCTGGGCGCACCATTGGCTCATTTGAGCCGGCCTTAGACCAACACTCCCAGATCCTTTTCTGCCACGCAGCCCTCCAGGCACTCTGCCTCAAACCTGCAGCGGTGCATGGGGTTATTGTGACCCAAGTGCAGGACCCAGCACTTGGCCTTGTTGAACCTCATACGGTTGGTCTGAGCCCATGCCAGCCGAAGTAAGGAATATGTGGCAATGACGGAGCTGAAATGAGGAAGAGATCCTTGCAGGGGATCTCCCTTGTGGGGAGAAAAGAAAAAGGATTAGTAATAACTTGATCTAACTTGCTTTACTTCATTTTATGTCCACACGTACTTATGCCAGAAGAGGATCAGAAGGGAGTTCCAGAGAGGATGCAAAAGACTGGGCACTCAGGTTCAGACAAAAGGCAGGAAAACAGTTTCAGGCTTTATCAGCCTAAACTGATTGTAGAACCACAGTATCCAATAGCAAAAGAGACACATGTCCATCCAAAAGCCCCTAGAAAATATCATCCCTGAAGCATTTGGATTACACAATAACAGGTCCAAGGTGAGAACGTAGAAGAGCCTGCTAGTAAACAAAATATAGGTTTAAAGTGACATTGTAACTCCAAAGACAGGCTGTACAGATTTTCTACATCTTTATGAAAGTTATCTTTCCCTAACAAGGTTAGCTGTCAGTTCCTGTTTCTTTTAAAAAAAATCTATACTTGTGTTAAAATCAACAGGATATGGGGCAAAAATAATCCTGAAAGCTGTTCTGTTCATTATGACAGTTCTGAAACACTGAATATACACAGCTTTGTGCTGCAATAGCTGAATTCAAACTCATGTGTTATTATAACCTTTTTATTGCAAGTATGCCTTATTTCAAAGTCTATTTTGAAAACACAACTGGGAAGAGGCAGTGGAAGAGAAGCATCAACTTTCTGTTGCTGTCAGACTGATCTAATTTGTAGTATCCCTTACCACTAATTGCTTAAATAAATTGCATTTTGCAGTACAGACAGGAGCTGTATTAGATTTCTGGAATTCTGCTTCAACTCCAGAATGTCTCATGGAGCAGTTTTCATTATACTCTTGTGTAGACTTTTTGATGGCTCTAAACAGTTAATTGAGTTATTCTAACAGGCATAACATCTTCCACAGGAAAAAAAAAACTTTTTTTGTGCTGTTGTTTGCTCTTAAGTTTCCCACATAGAATTTCCACTGGGAGTTTTAAGACTTGGGAAAATTATGATGCTACTATTTGATGAGTTAACATCTTAAATTTTACCCAGCTTCCCTCCTCTCAAAAACTTCACAAGCAATTTAAAATAGCAGCTAATGCAAATCAATATAATTCTGTAGATCTAAGCAGCATTGTCCTGATTTACACCAGTTGAGGAACCATCAAGGAAAATGTAGCAGTGCTTGCCACCCAGCAGCGGGCCCTCCGATATCTTGTTCATCACTTGCAAGGTGATTGCTGCTGCAGAGCTCTGTGCTTTAACAGCACTGATCAAAGCTGCACATAAATTACCTTGACCAGTTCTGCAGGGTGCAGGCTAGGTAAGCTTTGTAGGCAAAGACCATATTTTCCCACAGTAAAACTGGGAGGAAAGATGAAAAAAAGGGAAAACAGGAAAGTTTTTCAGGTGCACAGACATCTTCAAGATTTCATACATCCTTTACATGGTTTAGATATCTGGATTTGGATGAGATACCCCTGTACTACAACTTGTGTCGTTGAGTAGTGAGGTTTTGTATTGCAGGCTTCCCATGGCACAACTTGCAATATTTCTGTGTTTGGTTTGGTATATCTATATGATTAATAACTCTGCTGACAACATCATGATTAAATATGACAAAATCAATGCCTGTATTTATAGCTTTGAAATCAGAAATTATCATGAGCCCTTCCCTTTCCTTTCTTTCCCTTCTCCATTTTTGTTCGCTTTCTCAGTTCCCTACTTACAGCTTCTCCTATGTCTTCAAGTTGCTTTGTCATTTTCTTCCTCGTCAGGCAGCTACCCACACTAGGCCACCTGGGCCAGGCACTCAGAAATTAAGAGAATTCCAGTCGTGGGACATGGTGTGAAGAAGAGCAAGTGGCCCTAGAAACAGATTTTAAGACAGGCTCAGCAGCCATGTTTGCTATTTTTGTCTTTGTGGATACATTGCTTCCTGCTGAGATAATTTCTCTTCATTATTTACGCATATAAAAATAATCTATGCAAGTAACTCAAACAGTTCCACTGGAAAGCACCACGTGGAAGCCTGTCTTTACACAGCTCACCATATGTTCTGCTGCAGCACCTGCTGAGTCCTTTGATTGCTGCCTGCACTCCAGCTGCCAGGAAGGTTCAGGCGAGGGTGAAGGATAACAGTGCCTTATATTTATTTACTTGCCTTGATGGCAACAGAATGACAAGATAATCACAATCAGATTTACAGATGTCAGATGAGGATTGTTTTATGTGTTGCTTAAATGTAGTCGTAGCTGGGGTGGAAAGAGAGGGCTCTCTAGCAGATACCAAAAATACACACCAGGGAAGGAAGGCAGTAGTATAGTCACTCTGAATGAAAGGGAGATTTCTGCTTGGTACAGATCTGCTTTGTACAGCACAGTTAAAACCCATTCAGTTCAGTAGAGTTAATACTTCTTTAAAGAAAGAAACAAAAAGTACCCTTACTGGTATCTATCCAGCACTTCATCTAAAATATCTGATGAAATCGTAAGACAGCATATAAAATGAACATGTAACTCATACAATTTCTAGCCAATCAAAAGTAAAAATGGAACTCAAACCCATTTTCCCATTATCAGGAATGTTGCAGTAAGGAAAATCCTAATAAAAATATCTGGTCTAGCAAGTAAAAATATTCCAGGTTGATCCAGCTCATTCCAGGGATGGGATCATGCAGGAAATTTGAATGCAGAGTCCTGGGTATTCTCTGCAAAGAGGAAGACTATGCCCTTCTAATCTGCTGCCTTGAGAGCTTCAGCAAGAAGGTAAGACATGCACAAAATGCATGAGAAAAATCTGCTCAAGCTTCCACAGAATCCCAATTAAATCCAATTCAGTAGTTGAGAGTGGCAGAAAAAGTAAAACTTTCGTCTGTTATAGTTGCTACAGTTAGAGGTGCGAGTTATGAAGGAGATTTGCCAGACTCTTAGGCCTGTGAGTGAAGCAGAAGGGAGCACGAACTGATGCCAAAGCATGAGTGGTTTCCAAATGCAGCAACCTGTGCAGAACCAGAAGGTCACAGACTGCAGCAGGCCCCACAGCAACTGAGACAGAGGGAATGGTCTTAACAAGCACCAAAGTGCCAGACAGGAAAGAGAGGCCAGGGTGCTAATCTGTTCAAAATGAGGAGCTGGCCTGAGGATATGCCAACAGAGGGGTGAGGAACATGTGGGAACTGTTTCTCTCTCTTTGCCCAATAGACACCCTTCTCCAGCTTGCTCTACCAGGTTGCTGGTAGACTACTTAGTCTGCTCTATACTGAATCTATGATAGATTCATCCCACACCTCCTTTAAAGGGAGGAGTGGGGATGGGTGTGAGACAACAAGCACTTCCATTGTTTTGTTTTCCAAAATGATCTCTTCTGTTTTTCCAGGATGACCCATCTGCTTTGTGTCTAAGCTTTTGGCTCCAATTGGGCTTTAGTTGAGCACAGACCATCACCCGATCACTAGAGAGTAGACTGTGTGCTCCATGTTTTCCCCAGGGCACTGCTGCTGTTTATTTCTTGTAAAAAATGCTTTATAATGATACTAAGGAAACCAGAAGGGATCCTTCAGTTTCAAAGGTCAGAATAGGAGTCTCTCTACTAAATATCTGCCTGAAGCATAAACTCTAATTCCTAGGGAACTGCTTATTTTGCAAATTTTCCTCTACTGATTCAATTTTAGAATAACTGTGATTGGTGTTTTCTCAAAGATAGCTGAAGATCAAGAAAATAAATTTTATTCTCTCAAGGCCCTTACTGAAACTTTGGTGAAGGATAATTTAACTCACAGGAACCAGGATTACAAAAAAAAAAAAAAAAAAAAGGAAAGAGGGAAAACCTTTTAACCAATACTCCTCTCTTCTTCTTTAGGAAAGTTATATACAGAGTCTCAGCTGCCTTCAGCAAGACTGGTAAGAAAAAACATCCACATAATATAGCATACTCTTGGGGAAGCCTTAGTCCTGAAGCATATTTAGCTCATTTGCTCCTATTTCTGAAGTAGTTCTGTGCTATATTTCCAAATGATTCAGACATAGATTCTCTGGGTTGATGATCACTCTCTGTTGGTCTGAAAAGTTAAGCTATGTCTTTGGGATACAATTCAACATCACTAAAGCAAATGAGAGCTTGGCTGATTACCTCCGAGGGAATAGAACCATATGCTCAAGGAACACCACAGGTCCCTCCATCTAGCAGCTGGATAAGTAAATACCATATAATCTCTTTGGTCATGAGGACATCAGAAATGTAAATGGATCAATTGCGTTAAGGAACAACCACTTTGTTTTTTAAGAAATTATAAGATTAAACTAGAGCAATGAGTAACGATTTAAGGAGAAAGGATAGAGGCAACGGACTTACTTTACTAAATGGATACGACTAAATGAGCCATATAATAATGATTTGATATTCCTTCAAGAAGCAATTAGACCTTGGCCTTTAATTGGAAAATGCAATCAAAATCACTTACCTGCAGGCAAGGTGAGCAAAGCTGGATCCTATCAAAAGCCCCGGAGAATGGAGCACACGGAGTTTTCTCCCTTGGGACTCCACCATGGAAACTGCAGGGCAAGAGAAACCTCTCACTGAGCAGATCCTTGTTTACCTATCTTATTTGGAAAGGTCAAGACTGGCCGACAGTCATTTGCTTCTCACTCTTTACAATATTGTATGATTTCTTGGTCTTCTTGCACAAAGTTATGGGAAGAATGAAAGCGAGGGGATTAAAGGACTAAGTTTCACGAGTGGAGCCTAGTTGTCCAATTTTTCCCACTAAGCCTATCTATTATAGACAACTGTTTGGCTGGGGAAACAGTCCCCTCTTTCTGCACAGTCCTTGCCATGAAGGCTGTTAGAGAGACAGATGGCAGAGAGCAATACCACTGTGAGCCTGGAGTGAGATAGAGCTCTTTTCATTTACTGCGGAAAGTTGATGACTGCCAGTGGGCAGCTTTTCCCTGAACACTTTATTGGTACTCAGTGAAAATATCCAGGTTGTTACAGTTAGGTGCAGGCTACTAGAGGGTTTAGCTGATTTTCCTGGCTCAACAACCGGGTTTTGGCTACCTCCTCATTTTCTCTTCTGCTCCAACACAAACTGCCACCAGAGCCAGGGCTGCTCTAAATCCAAAGCTCAGTGTGAGCTGCTGAGAGATGCATATGTCAGTGTTCTTCCCTACAACAGTGAAGAGGCTGCCCACAGACACATTCTTCAATTCCATATTTTTGATAGTTTGAGGGTTACTCTTGCATCATGCCTAACTTACTCCTCTCATCTTTCGCTTGCAAGATTTTTGGAGCAGTGAGCTGGGGGAAGTCTGTCTCCAAAGTATTGAGTTTATCGGTAGACAAAGTTGTTATGTGCTCATGGGGCAAAAGAAAACAAACTTAACTGATCATATATATTTAATCTCTCCCTCTTCCCAATGTAAACTTCAACCTCTGCTAGAAGTTGAGATCTCATTTGGAGAGACTGGGCTCAGCAGGATTAGAGGAAGGCTACAGGTCTGTTTTTCAAAGGCTTTTCATCCTGCCATCCATGTCCTGGTGGCAAGATGCTTTCATCACAATTCTTTACAACCATCTAAGATTTTTTTATTGTTATTTTGAAAACTTAAATCTTTTGGTCCTCCTCATTTTCTTAACAAGATCCAAGCTTTATATTTTACTATGTAAGACCTGTCCCAAGTAATGCCCTTGTCGCTTGCTGCAGCTCCCCATGCATATGAATCACAATATGAGATTTACCGAGCCTTGTGCTGGACTATCTTGCTGGAGCTTTGTTTTCCTAATCAATTCTGTCTTTTATGATTGACTCCTTAGCCTGTTTTTTTAATCCATTGGCATGTTGATCCACCTACTACAACCTGCCTCATAGCCAGGTTTCTGGAACTGAAATTATCCATCTTCTTTGTTACTTAGCTGTACAATTCCTAACTCCATGGCTTGCCAGTCCTTGGTTTGTTTCTCAAGTAGGCTCATAATATCAATAATAAAGCCTCTAAATGAATGATATCATATGAAATAATAATGAGGCAGTGTTTTGTTAACTTGGTGCAGTAGTTTTTAAAAATATATAACACCTTAAAATGTATTCTGGTGGTTTGTTTCCTTTCTGATTAAAAAAGAAGGCAGATTGCTCAGTGTTGCTTCTGTCGCTAGCTGATTTGCAAGTATCACCACCTTCCCAAACACTCGCAGCTTCTGAGGGTGATGGACCTCGTCAGGAAAGTGCAATCTGATATCGAGCTGCATAAATTGCTTTTGCTTTCCCTCCTTTGGATGTGCACAAGTTACAGAAGGGGAAAAAATAAGACATGCCTTTGCTGGACACACTCCATAGCACATTTTCACTGTGAATGCTTCTTTCCCTTGTAAAAACTCTTTTCATTTTCCCTATTTTCTTGGTTTATTATTATTTTGCTCCCTAACCACTTGAATTCCTTTCCTTTCTAAAGAGCTGTTTATAACAGCTGCATCTCCAGCTGTCAAGTGAATAATTCAGGCGAAACTTCTCACCATTGCAAAGATTGTTCTACAAAACACATTAAACAGTCTTCAAGATTGCTAGGAAAAGCTTCCCATGACAGCTGCTTACATTGAGGGAGGTGAATGCTTCCTTAGTGGACAATAGAACACTTTACAATGAACTTGTAACCTGTATCTGACTCGGAGCAAGTAGTTTAGTAGGGACACATATACCTTATCTGATAAAGGTCCTATCCTTGAAGATTTGGGGTTGTAAGGCTTTCTTTCAGAAGGATATTTGGTAGCTTTCTTAATCCTGGTCATATTTTCAAACCATATAAACAGTGATGCAATGTATGTAAATCTGGGTAGTTTCTTGAGTCATATGTTTTAAAAAATAATTTCTTTTAGCAATTGAAGTATCCCAAAGGTATTAAATCTCAGGATACTCAGCTGGATAGGAAAGTATCAAAGAAGAAGCATTCATGATCGATATGGTAGAGAAGCATGGTACATACCATGGAAATGGGTTTAGGTAATGCAGACCATATAGCTTGATCATTTTGAGGATGTGTGAAATTTAATGTGAGGGTTAAATGGCTTAAATAAATCTTTTCCTTTTCTTTGTATCAACCGACTTGAAGATGATCCTCCTATATTAGCACTCAAGAAGTAATAGAAGATTTTGATGACATTGAGAGCTGGACTTAGTGATGCAAAAAACTCTTTCTTGTCTTCATTCCTGAGGCTGTGATGTCTCAGATCTTTAACCATAAACATGAAATTCTTTTATTAGATCTGTTTCTGTTGACCCTGGTGCTTACTTGATTCCTGATTATCCTGACCCTTTAATTTTCAATAAGAGCTGCTTCATTTTCTACCTTGCTCAGAATCTCAGGATAGGTGATTGCAGAAGCCCTATGGTGCGAACGACAGGGTACAGTCCTGTTTCAGCAGTGATTTTAAAGCTATATTGGTATTCTGCAAATGCTCCTGAAGAAATATGAGCCATGCAATCCTTGTTTGTGCATAAATATATCCCTTACATATTATAAAACTGACCCTGAGGGCTGACAACAATGCATTATGCTCCTGCAAGTGATAGAGTTTACTTTGGAAGATGGTCTTTCAGGTACTTTTCAAAAATCAATGGGTCATAGGTACAGTAATACACTCATCAGCATATAAG
>JAUBOD010000158.1:775167-792190 GCA_032353885.1 Nothura maculosa
TTTGGAAGATGGTCTTTCAGGTACTTTTCAAAAATCAATGGGTCATAGGTACAGTAATACACTCATCAGCATATAAGGCCAGAGTTAAAAATTCTTAGCCATCACATGTCCGTTGACCAGGAGGAAAAGCTATAAATATCTTCTGCCCCTCTTTTTCAGCCCCACACAGAGGCAAAAGATGATCATTACCTCATTGATTCTGGCCAGCGAGGTTGTAGAGTAAATCACAAAATCAGATAACCTTGTTTCCCAGGCTTTGTAAACTAATTATGTCTATTAATCATTGCGACATCAGAACTTGTCCCCCACACTAAAAGAATTCCTACAGCAGCAAACTTCTTCCGCTTTCTTTACACTTTACTATTGCCTTCCTAAAGCAAAAGATACTTCATTATCTTTTCTTAGCAACTTAATGAGACCAGGCTTAAATTAATTAAAAATCTCATGAAAAAGTTCTGAAGAAATCAGAAAACAAAGCAAAGTCACCTTTTTTTTTTTTAATCAACAAGTAAACTCAGAAAAACCCATTGAAAAACAAAGCACAGCTCTAGCTAATACACAGAAGGAGATTACAAAGTCTCAGCTTTGGTGATTTCACACTGTGAATGGAGGATTAGGTCATGGAGATGCTTCATTTTTCCTACAGCTGTTATACAACATTGAAATGTCCTGTTTCCTACATGACAAATTCCACTTCAGGAAAAGTTTTATTTCCAAACAAGTTGAAACACTTCTATTGTGCATATAGAGCTTGTCTCAATGTCAAAGCAAGAGATGTTAAGCCAGAAGATCAGATATTTTGGCAGATAAAACATTCATGTTTGGTTTTCATGGGACTCCCATGAGTAGATCAAATAGCAGACAGACAGATGATAAAGATGCAGCCTTCAACTGACAAAGGTTACCACGTAAGGACCAGATCTTGCATATGAAATACACAGATGAGCACCTGCAGCTTCCAGAAGTGTCAGATATGAGTCAAATAGGAAAGGCACATAGACACACAGATCTAGCTGTAGGATCGGGATTTATGTGGAAGCGACACAGAACAAAAGGAAAAAAAATGGCTTATATGAATTAATTTAAGAAGACAAGACAGTGTAAGTAGCTGGAATTTTCTATTCAAATTATTTTTCCAATGAAAATGTTCTCTCTTGCTAATTTTTTTTGTAGAAATCTTATTTGTCCAAAAAAAAAAGACAAGAAAAAATATTTTAAAACAGATGCTTAAGGCTTAGTGTAGTGCTTGATGAAAGACAATAAATAGATGATTTTTTAGAATCTTTTCCAGAATTTCTTTCTATATTTTTTCTACGGATTTTATATATTCTATGGTTCTTTTAGAAAGTCTTTTTACATAAATTGAAAGGACAGTACTTATTAATGTAGCACATAGTTTTAGTCTTTCTCAATTTGGTCATAAATATACATAAGACTACAGTACATCATCAGAAGAATCTGAGATTGCTTGTGTTTACATCATGCTTTTGTTTATCATGCTTTTCATTCGTATCTGATATTTAATGTCAATTTTTCTAAGAAGAACAAAGCTGTCTTATTACTTGGTTTCCTTATACTGAAAATCTTTATTCTCCCTTTTAAACATCAGTGAAGTATATCACAGCTCATGTGTTCAGCATCCAGAAATATTTCAATTCAAGTGAAACATGATATTTTTTTCCAGAAGTCATTAAAGCTATTACCAAAGTATAACAGGGTATCCTGTGAAATAAATCCAGTCATTTTACAACCATGAATCCAATGAAGGTTATTGTGGTTTTTTTCTAATATACTCAGAATAATAAAATCTAAGACAGGGCTTTTAAGATAGCAGTGTATATTTTTGCCTAGCAGTATCAGTTGCAGGAATATAAATGTAGAGCTTGGAAGCAAATTAGTGCACCATATGTGGTATAAAGGCATATAATTACAATGAAGGTTGTGTTTCTTAGATACATTCCTATTTTAACAGGAATGGGTGCAAACTGACAAAATAGGCTACAGCAATATCTTTCTACTTAGTGAATAATTGCAAGGTCAAATAAACAAAATCATTTGCTAATTTAAAGTTTATCAGGCCTTGCATCCTGGAGCATATAAATTTTTCATTATCTATGAGCCTTATATTGTAATAATTTCACCTAAATCCTTGTGTTATATTTCTGCAAAATCAGTATAGGTGACCTCTTAAGTTATGTTTGCATCCTGCTTCGTAGAGTGAGAACCTGTCCCACAAGACTTTCAGGCCTCACAGAATTATAAAGAAGTAATAATAATACATAAAGTCAATACACTGCACCTTCAAAAGACAATCACTCCTAGATCATTTATGTACTTTTGGAGCATTCTGGAAACATAAACCTCTATGAAAACAAATATGTAGTAGTAGTGACATAGATATTTTTTTCTTTCCTGTACTGGAACAAGATAGGAATACCTCAAATGTTCTAAAGAGAAAGAGAACAAGGGCATGGACAAAAAGACAAAAGCAGACACCTGAAAAGTTGAGAAACAATGAATATAACTTTCTTTAATCTACCTTACTGACAAAGGTAAGGTGGAGGTGACCAATAGATGTGAGTCGGCTAAAAAGTGATGGTTGTTGAAGAGGGAATGGGAAGCTGCCTGGAAGGAGACACAGTATGACTGCATCTGCCATCAACAGGTTGTAAATGATTCCCAGGAGAAGAGAAGCTACACAGAGAAGTCTTATCAAATTAGACAAACACCAGATGTTCTTGTAGGTCTCTGCTTTTTCATGTACCATATAAATAGTCATACTAAATTTAAAGTAGCTTTTGAATGTTTTTTTCCAACTCATATGAACTCTTCAAGAAAATTAATCAAATGTTATTTTGAAAATCTCCTTCTCTTCAAAACTTCTTTCAAGGCTGTGGAAGGAAGACTGTAGTTGAAGACTATTAGACTTGCCTGATTACTTATTAAGATCGTATATGTATTAGATGAGTATCTTTTCCCCTGTTCTGGTATTGCAAAATATCTGGATGGCTCCACTCAGATGGAAGCGTAATGCTGTGCTATTAATGAAGCTTGCTATACTAAATTTTTTTAGAAAATGCATTTGAAATGGAGGTTTTTTTACATGCAGGTATCTTGTACATCATGTGCAAATTCTTGCATAAGGCAGAGGCTTCAGTGCAGAACTAGTCCTAGAGGGGAGGAAAGAATACAGAGAAAAAGTGCTGCTTCATATTATGAATGTACACTCACTAATACTTCTGTTTTCTTGATAGTTCCTTCAATGTTTCAAATACACTTAGAAAAGGCAGTAAGACATTTTAGACATAATTTCTCCTGTAAATAAGTAAGCAGTTCTCTCTCATCCCACTGAAAGTGTATGCCTTGAATGAACTGGGCTGCATTTGAAGCTGCTTTGAGGATCAGACAGAGAACAAACCTAATTCTTTCCTCTCCTGCACTCATACACAATATGCAAGAAATTTATACCATTCCCAGCTCCCCATGTCTCACTCCTTAGGAACATGTTTCATTCTTTCTATCCAAATGGGCTGAAAGGAATATTATTAATCTACAGGGAATATTTTGCTGCCTGGTTTTGAATTTTAACCAGAAGCGATCCAAAACTTTCATAGTATGGAAAAAAAAAAAAAAAAAGGATTTCGTGAGAGAGGAAGGGATCAAGCTCAATGCAAATGAGAAGCAAGAGCAGTGGTCTGCAGACAAGAGTCTGGTAGCTGTCAGTAAGGAAAAAGAGCAGGCAGTGAACAGCCAGAATGGAAAATAAGGAACCAGGGAAAACAGGACACATCAGCAGAAGTCTAGAGTGTGTCAAGGAGTGGGTGGCATCTCCAGGAGGTGCTCATTAGCTCAAGCTGTACTGCAAGATTTCTTTGCTGGGCATAAAGCTACCTGTGCTGGCACAACAAATGGGCCAGCTGGGCACAGGGGTGGGCAGGAGGGTATGAGAAAAGCACCTGGCTGTTGGCAGTGTGTGTTCAGCAGCTGAGGAATGCAGCAAGGAATCTCCAGGAGCTCCCGTACATTCCAGGACAGAGAAAAGGAAATAACAAACTATCAGAGAACCCATCCACTAGGGAAATGATCCATCTGTAGAAATTTTATGAAGAAAATCTGTGAACTTTAAAGTTACCTTTTTTTTTTCTTTTTTTTTTTAAGCAATCATCAATTATCCTGACCACAGAGGTCATGGAACTTGTCTCATCAATTCAAAGTAAATTTAGGAAGAGTAAATACCAATTGTACTTAAAAAAGAGAGTGATCAAAGTGATGTTGATCATTGATTATTCCGAAGAATTACTTCTCTCCAGCATAGTAGCATCCCTCCATGCTGGGAAATATTGTTCAAATAGGATTTAGTAGTTCAAATAACTTTTGGTCAACTAAATGTCTGTAGCACTTTAAGGGAGAACAAAACCACTAATTCAGTCTTTTAGTCAATGCCCAATGAAAGTAGTTATAATGTCCTCTCAGTACAGATTGCTCATACAGTTTAAATTGCTATATTTCATTCTGTCATAAGTTGTTTTGCACATTTATACTGCTATGCACTGTTTCTGGAGGCAGCTAAATTTCCATAGTATAAAAGCAGCTTGCAAACACTGCTCTGTTGTGCACTAGAATGCAGGCAAGTGAGCACAGTGTGTAGCTGTTAAATAGCCAAACTGCATCTTCCCATGAAGAATGAGTAGCAGCTTACTAGGCATCTGCCCTAAGTGTACTGGATCCCTTTTTGCTACCTACTACAAGGCACATTAGTATTTCTGCCATTAGAAAGCTTGCAAATTGTTTTTATAATAGAAATAATCTCTTTCCTTTGCCATGTTAACACCTACAACAACTGTATTATTCGCTATTTGAAACTTGCAAATATCTTAATTTTTGAGAAAGAATGAAGACTAACAAATTCTAGATTCAATATGCTTCGAAGTCATAATTTTTTCAGCTGCTGATTCTTCCTATTTTGTAAAGTTAGAGCACAAGGAGCACAAGGTAACCCAGAGGAAATTACCTTGCATTTACTGAGGAAACTGAACCTGAGCTCCTGTACACAGAAGCCTGTTATTCTCACTGCTCAATTGCTCCCTCTAATCTTGATGTAGCATGAGATGATTTATGGAGTCCAGCTCCTCAATGAAAGGTTGTTCCTCTCCTGCTGACTGCACATTTTTGCTCCGTAGTAAATCTGAGATAATTTCAGGTTATTTACTCCTGGGTGAGAACTTGAGATTTAAAATCTCTTAAGGATGGAGAGGTGGGGGTTTATTTTAGATGACGGGAAATGCGGTATATGACAGCGGTTCTGCAATTAATTCTGTCACATAAAAAAAAAGAACAGATCTGAACAAGATATGTCTTTATGTACTTATACTAAACACTCTTAGAGAAAGCATGGTGCCCTGCAGAGGAAGGGAGCCTTAAATATGCAGAAAATTGATAACTTATATTATAGTCCAATATCACATCACTTGAGTTACAGGTTTAGATGGATTGTGTCAGCAGCCAGTGAATCCCAGACACTCAATCTTGGACTGACAGAGATGCAAGATTCTCCTTCATACTCTCCATAGAGGGTCTGAGAATGAGTCCTAAGAAATCTCCAGCATAAATGAAAAATGAGGCTATAGTTCAAGTGATGCAAGAACTCATATTTAAATTCATTTGTTAAATTCTGCCTCTCTTTTACTGCATAAGTTCTCAATTTACTAATTTAGAAACATTATGAAGAGTTTCCCTCAGAAGCTACTTTTCATTAATCTCAACATTAGCAAAGTCTAGTGTCTGTGCTCTGCTGCATTTCAATAGTTTTGGTTTTCCTTTCCCATGTGGTAGGAACCACATGTTGTTGTTAACTCTTGTACCAGAAGTGTGGGAGTTGGACTAGAATCAGAGGCATTGACTGGTAAAGAGTGGTTTCATGAGAAGGATCTCCTTATTTGTCAACTCCAAACAATGTAATTCTGGTCTATTCTAAAACTCAACAACTGAACAGGAGAACCCAAGTTAACTCTTTTTTTCAATAAATTAAGTAGGTGCTCTAGAATAAGCCAGAACAAACATGCTTTTTACCTTTTAAGGCTATTTCTGTCATCTGTTCAGTAACACTGCTATTGGACTACAAGATACTACCTTGCATGATACTTCTGCTATGATACTCATGTTTTATCTTGTTATTTCAGTTATTTTTTATATTTTTGTCTGTCAACTGAAATTAATCATCAGAAGCTCCTTAAATCCTTTGGCTTTCCTTATAGCTTCCTGGAAAATGACAAGTATCTTTTAAGATCAATTAAGTTCATCATATGAAAAATACACTTTATGTCTGTTTTAGGGCATTTCTTTCAAAATGACTGATTTTAAATGATTGAGATGGACTGAAAAAATCTATTGCTTCCGCAGGTCCAAATGCCTTTCCATACAGTCCTGGTAAAATGTCAGTGAATATATTGACAAGATTAGGGTCTAGACTCTACCTTAGGGGATGTACCTGCACTACATCCAGGGACATAGCCTGGGAAGCTCTCAAAAGCAGTTTCTATTGAAAGACCTGTATTAAAAACAGTATTTGTAAGTGCAGCGTGAGTCCTCTCAGAAGACTCCAAGCACAGCCCCCTGCTCCATGGGCTTAATATGCTCTTATGAACAGGAAACAAGACGTGCGCAGGCAGACATGGACCTGGAGGTCCCCAGTTGCCAAGGCATGTTTGAAATCAGCCATTAGCTGCAATTGCAGCACAATCAATACACTCCAAGTCAGACTAAGCTCCAGTACAGGAAGGAAAAATGTATCAGTCTACATAAGAGCAATGGTAGATGTTTCCACACCTCTCAGGTGATGTGTCAAGAAGCTTCAGCATAAATTGTGCCGGCAGGCATTTCCTTCTGTTCTCACTTGTCAAGTTTCAGATGGTATTTGTGGCAGTGTGGTGCCAGAAGTTTGACTACTGAGCACATGATGAATTCTGCACGCTACATCTCCAGCTGGAATCAAGGGTCGCTGGCAGAAGAGACCACAGGAGAAATCTGGTTCTCTATAGCTGATCTTACAGTTGATTAGAGCTTTCATGTCAACACTAATCTCACTTCACCAAACGTGTTTATTTAGTAATGTCAGTCTCTTTTTATAAATTCCCTTAACTATTTACTGTGGCCCCTTTAAGGCTGTGATGCACACCGTGATGAAGGATGGAATATCACTGCTGCATAGAAAAGGGATCATTATCACCTTAATCTAAAATGAGCAGCCCAAGGTCATTTGGATATTTCAGATTTAGAGATTAAAATTGCCTCATGCTGTGAAATATAATATAAAAATAGCTGTCTCTGTCTTCCGGAGCTCATTTCTAAAGGATCTCATGACACTTGCCTAATACAGACAGGGGACCTCTTTCCAACTCATAATCATAGTGTGAAGATACTCATTCATGCTGTTTGCATTCCTCCAGTGACTGAAAATTAAGTATATAATATGCCTGTCAAACATAAAATCAAATGTATGAATGAATAAATATCAGGTGTATATATATACATATGTATGTCATGCATGTGTTTATAGATATAAATAAAAAGCAGCTGAGAGTTTTACTAGGAAAAGACAGGGCAGGAGATGGGGAAGAGAGGGTTAAAAAGAGAAAGAGTTATGAGCCATGAGAGAATGTTTATATATTTAAGCACTCTGAGGACATTAGAATAACCACAAAAGAGGAACATCTTAAATAACTTGTCAGCAACACCAGCAGAATCTAACTAAAGTCTAGGCCTGAAATCAGTTAGTTCACTTCAATGAGCTTTTGATATTTCCAGCCTTCATCTACAAGTGGCTAGTCCCACTTGTGGTTTAAAAGGAGACAGCAAAAAGTACAATTTTTTTTTCCTCCCCAGTTCTTTTCACCATTGTGTTTCCTGGAAGGACAGTTACAACCCCCAGCTCTTAAATTCTTTGGGGTGTGGAAAGATTGTCAGCTGAAGTAATTTGGTCTTGTGTCAGTGATTTAATGAAGCTATTCTGATTTCTACCAGATGACAATCTGGCTCAGAGAAATCAGAGTCAGTGCAAATCCCAGCCTTGCGCTAAAGAAGGTGAGAAATCATGGCTGGCAGGTTGAACCTGGCACAGTGAGAACTACATGCGGTGCTCCTCTGATGAACGACTTCAGTATCATCCTAACACATGCCCAAAAGATTTGATATGGGGGAGAGAGGGTGCCCCTGCGTAAATACTAATTCCAGAAGTACCGGGGTACCTTCTTGCTCCTGGAATACCCATCACTGAGCCCGAAAGAGAAGCATTCCTTCACTTAGACTTGTTCTTTGTAAATACAAAAATCTCTCAGCTATTATTAGCTGTGGAGAAGAAAGGTCATTTCCTGTGCAATGAATTAGATGTACAAAGGAAGTAAAGAAAGACAAGTGTAAAAGATCCTTTTGCCTTTCTCCATGCTTGAAAGACTCAGCTTTTATTTTTATTTTTCTAAGTGATGAACCTCACTGCTACCTATGGTGTATATAGCAGGGACTCTACTAAAAGTCCAAGTGCATATTGCTTAAGTACATAATCTTCTTAAACACATTAGTTCCATGTGTCCTGAGTCCATTAAATTCCTGTGCTGTTAGAGAAGAATAAGCTGGGTATCAATTGATTGCATAATTCAGTGATTAGACAAAACTGAGTCTTACTGGATAATCTGAGTCAGTTTTATTGGATAATCATAATCAGTAAATGAGGGAGTTTTGCCTAGTAATAAATTCTTTTAAAAACAGCAGTAAGCTGTTAATACATGCAGTAAAACTTAAGAACAAAACTGATGCCTGAAAAGGTTAAAAATGGTTAAAAAGTAGAATTTGAAAGCTTCTTGAGGAAAGTATATCCTACTGAAAATCAAAGCATATGTATACATTACATTCATCATCAGTCAGCCTAACTTTGTCCTGGATCCAGAGCAGTTAATCAGGAAAGCACAGACAGCAGAGGCGCTAACTAACTGCAACAGGACGCAGTCCCTCTCTGCAAACATGTGCATGTACCAGCTCACTCAAATCGAGCAGGGGTACAGGAAGTAGGGCATGTGTAAGTGCAGAAGCTCTGTGAAAACATACCTAAGGAATTCATGCCCTCACAATAGGATTTTACATATGTCTACTTCCAAGTGAAATTAAAGAAAATTATGTTGGAGAAAGCGGCATGTTTAGCTTTGAACATTTAACTGAAACAAACCAAATAGCAATCAAGAGATATTAATATCAAAATGACTACCTGTGCTTCCCATTTCAGCTTATCTCTGTGTTCAATTTCTAGTGCCTTAAAACAAGTCCAGAGCTGAGTTACGTGTCCTAAGCAGCAAGGGACTCCCTCTTGGCCTCTGACAGGCAAGATAATCTACAGTACTGTTTCAGTGTTTTTGCATTTCTTGTTCATGCTTACCAAAAGCCATCATCAGTTGTGCTTCACTTTCCAAGTGCAGAGTGGACTTCAGCTGTAACAGCTTCAACTGCACACTGCAGGAAATATAATCAAAGATTGTACTTTGTTCTCTTTCCTTCCTTATTTTTAACTGTAGTGATTTGTCCCAGTTTAATCTGTGCTTACTGCAAATTGAACTCCATTCAGGTTATTTTTTATTCTCTGCATTTTTTTTATTACTGTATATCTAGACACAATATGGATCCTGTGCAACAACCCTCCTGAGTTCTGCTTTTGTATGTGGTTGGGAGGTTTATGTAATTTACAAAGTCTTAATAACACATCCATCATAATAAAGTCAAAGAAAATGTATAGCTCTCTTGCCACTGTAGCATCAGTATCATGAAGAGATTAATATTTAAAAATGCATTGGAGATCATATAAAAAATGCCATTTCTCCTGACCAAAATATGTGTTGAAAAAATTGGTTGTAACTGAGGTCTGCTTTGTATCAATGCTAATTATCCATATCAAAATGAAAACATACCTGTTGCCAAAACACAGTAAATCTTGGAACTTGGTTTGAAATTAAATTACTGACTTGCTGGAGGTTTTATTTTTTTGTTTCTATGTGGTTACTATTACTTTGGTTTAAGAGGCTGCAGAGAAGAGGGAGGGAGACTTTGAGTTCCTCTTGTTTTGAGCTGCCACGCATGTGTCAGCAGATTCCCTGGGACTGCTCCTTTCTTGAGACCAAAGGACCAAGCTCAGGCAGGGGAAGTCTTGGGGGTGCTGGGCTGCACAGGAAGAGGAGATGGGAATTTGGCAGGCTCAGCAGCACTAGGTCACCCCTACGTCTGGGAGACAGAAAAGTTTTGGCTATCACATAGAAAAGGATCTCTTTTTCAGACTCAGAGAGGCCTCATGAGCTTTACTGTAGTCATGAAGTTACTGAAAGTAAGTGGAGCAAGGCCAGGACTAAAGAAAGGGCCCATGTGGAAGGATACAGATGGGAAGGAAGGGAAAGACCATTTACATCTGTCTCTTCTTTACATCTGTTTTTTCCTGAAGACCTGAGCCCTGATCTTTGTTTTTTGTTTTCTTCACAAGAATCACTGTGATGTTTTTTTATAATTGTCTTCTATTAAAATGGAGCCTTCAATGCTGAAACTCCATTTGTTGTTTCTGAGGTTCTCATTTTAAGGGAAAAATTCACTTAAGAGCTCTGGCTGATTTTAGATCCTGCCACAACTCAAAATGTATTAGACAAGGAAGCCGGACAACAGGGAATCAGTGTGTCAAGCAAGAGGACTGGTTAAATCACTGATCATTTTACAGACTCCAAAATGTGCCCTTTCACATCTGAGGTGCTCTAGGCCTAAAAAGATCACAAAGTCCTTCACAAATGTATGTGAAGATCACTTCACCCACTAAATAAACGTCAGATGCAACATGCTTAGACAAGAAACGTCTTGCTTAATAACATCAAATGCACATAGAATCAGCTGAACGTAGGTGTCACTTATCTTTGTCAGTCCAGAAAGTGCTAGATGGAAATAAACGGAAGGTCTTTGCCACTTTCCTGCTCCCATCACTCTTTCTCCACATAACCTTGGCTTATTTCAAGCCCAGAACTCTCACAGAAAGAGATTCCAAAGTTGTGAATTGCTGTTTCCTTTCAGGCCTCACCATTTCTCTTACACAAAAGACTCCATTATTTTAAATATCAATATTTGCATTTTAAAAGGCTTATTTATTTGCCTGATGGAGAAAGTGGGGAAGCAAAGAGGCAGGGAGAAATGAGATATAAACATGGGGCCTATAGTGTGCCAAGAGAGCTCAGTAATAGATTTTCACATGTATCTAGTTTTAAGATCTGGAAGGATAACATCAGGGAGACTGTAAAGAGATATTCTTATTAGAATCAAAAAAAAAGTATAGAAAATGTAAATAAGGAAAGCTTTCAGGAAACACTGCCAGCTAACAATGTAAAGTTTCAAATACATTAAAAGTATTACAGTTCTAATGAATGCTGTAAAAAATCAAAACAGGAATATAAGCTGAATACAGTCTGAAACTGAATGAAGTAAATTATAAATGAAGTAGGAGCTGTTGGTGATATAGTTGAGTGATAAAGACATATAGATATATCACTGTACAGATAGTACAGTAATACAGTGATAGAGACAAACAGAAAATCTTGGAATTGAAGAGTATTCTTGCCTTGAAGAGTATTGTTTAGTTGCAGCTAGGTCTTGCAATGGAGAGATGAGTTTATGTTATTGTTATTACATTTGTTATTGCTGTTATGTTTTTCTGCAGAAGTGACAAACAGTCATGTTCTGTATAAATGTTTCTTGGATGCTCATGAAGTTACTTTAATAAGACAGGAAATTGAACTTTTTTGCATTTTAGGAATGACGGCTGAGCATTTTTTGACTAGTACTGATGCATCAATTACAAATTGCTTCTTCACGTATTTTTGTTCAGCCAACTCAATACTGTAACTACTAAATCACAAAAGCTAGCCTTTTGAAATGTCCAGGGTAGAGATTTCCAATAAAGTAGAATAAAATATATATGGGACTCATGAAAAAATTAAACAGATACTATTCCTTAGACAGAAAGAATAGCTTAGTGGCTAATGCGTATGACAGACTTGAATGCCAGCATTCCCAGTTTCTATTCTTGTCTTTGTTAAAGACGACTAGCAATGGAATTCACATCACTGTATTTTCTCTATCCAAAAAGTGTATGTCTCCTCTAAACTAGCTGCCAAGCTTCTCAATAGTCAACAGAAGGAATAAGGTGACTTCAGGTGCTGATTCACCCTTCCCTAAAATAGTTAGAACCAACTACATTCTGAAGATGACTATTGACTATAGAGGACATTTAGTGGACTGCTGCTAGGAGATGCAAATCCCATACTAACAGTATAACCACAAGTAACTTATTCAGATGATCTGTGCTCAATTATTTGCTGTAATTAAATAGGTTTAACAATATCTTCCTGCTCTACAATCTATTTGTGGTGTTTTGACTTTGTTATTACAAAAACCTTGAACAGAAATAGGTATTTAAGGGATTGGCTGCATTTTCCTTTATTTCATTCCTTCACTAAAGTAAATCATATAGTTGAGTTAGTCCTATGTCTATTTCTGCACATGCAGACTTTCATCTGTTCATGGTCTTTAGCCTTGCTAACAGGTACATTAGCATCTCTTCCAACAAAAATCATTTTTAAAAAGGAATGTAATAAATAATATTAACATAATATGCTGTCCAGATCCCACTGAAGTAAGGCATTGGTCCAGGTCCCATCAAATTCAACAGATGTCTTTTTATTAGCTTCCACAGGTACTGGCTTAAACATGTGTGAATGCTTTATGAATTTACTACTAACTCTCACTGCACTCACAAAAAAATCTTAGCCACACTTTGCTCAGGTAAAAGATAAGAAAAATAACAAGAACAACAGAAAACACCTTGAAATTTGCACAGAGATTAGAATTACTTGTTTTATCCATTTGACACTGAAGGCAGCCTAGACTATGCAACTTCCTGTATACAAATGCAGAACACGGAGTGAAATGCATTTCGCAAGAACATGTAGACATCAGCTAGAGTTTGTCAAAAAAGGAATTGCTATTGATCTTCCTCTCTCTCTAACTAAAGGAGGAACTACTGTCATTTACTTTGACTATAACGAATTTGAAGGTAAGCACTAGTGGGCCAGCTGTCAGCAATTAACTACTAGTTTTGGAATTATTTTGATAATATGGATAAAAAACAGAATTACTTTCCGAAAGAAGAAATTCTGCAAAAGAACCTTAACTGCTCCTGCAAATAACAGAGACTGTGACAAGCTGATATTCAGACTTATAACCTTAAATTTATCCTAAATTATTTTTTTCTCTTCTCCTGAATAACAGGAAGTAATAAATGGCGGCCTGGGATCTGTTTTGGTCCAAACAAATTCTATAAGTTAGTATGGAAAATAGCACATAGAAGAATCTTTTACAGTGCTGTATTATTTAACACTGCTGTGCTTCACTGGACATGAACAAGATTCTGGCAGTGCATGTACCTCCAATCTACTAGAAGGCCTTGGCCCAGCTGTGCAGGTGTCCCATCAGCTTTAGAGAGTGTCTGGAATCGCTTACATCTCTCTGCTACTTCAGCAGTGGAGCAAGTTTTCACAACAATATTTAAGGTGCAGTGTACAGGTATGGGGGAAAGAACTACCACCTTTTTGATTCTATATATATTCTTCATAGATACGTTCTCAAGATTCCCTAATGCTAAGGTCTCAGGATTCATATGCACTGAAGCTAATACTGATCATATAGTTTTTTTCATTGCAATTCATTGTAGTCTATCACAAGCATAAGTTAAAAGAAAAGTAAAGAAATTAAATAAAAGTGACTTTTATCCTTTTGTTGTACAAAAAAAAATAATCTGCCACAGGCAGCTGATCTCATCTTCATAGCGTCAAACAAATCAATGCATTTTTCCCTCTTGACAGGCCTACAAATGGAGCTTGGGGTTACAGGCTGTACGTAGATATTAAGTAGCAACTGTAGAAAAGTGCTGCGAGGAACAGTAGTGCATTAATATTGGTCAAAAAAAGACATAAAGGCTAGAGATGAAATAATAATTCATGCCTGAAAAATAGCAATTCATCCCATGCCAGCGGGCTTTGGATGTGATGGTAGTACGACCTAGATCTAATATGGAAGAGCTCTGTTTGTGATGTTTAACAATCATATCCCTTCATACATTTTCAAATAGAGATCTCAAGATCGACAACTTGCTCTTCTCTGCTTCCCTAAACAAACGTTATTCTTATTGTACACAAGGCCAACCTGAAAATGCGAAAGCAAGCTGGTAATACTGCTGTATGCAGTATTTGCTCAAATACAGTACATTTCAGCACACTACTTCTACAGAAAGTGTGCAAATGCTTATGTGGGAGCAAGTGCATGAGCGTATGTTTTTAGCTTCACTTGCTCAAATCCATTCGCAATATGCAAATGCTATTGGAGATAACAACGTCATCTGAAAGTCTTTTGAAAATTAAGTCAGGAGTTCCTGAAGTCCACTTGCTAAAAGGTCACCTGTCCACTAGGTTATTTTCTAGCAGGCATACAAAATACAGCTTCAAATAATCTAAAGCTACACAATCGCAAGAAGGCTATGAATTGTTGTTCTAAATCTATATTTAAGAGTGCAAAGACAAAATACACTGAAACAATTTCACCAGAATGGAAAGGGGGAAAGGGAAGAATATGAGAAGTAAAATAAAGGTGGTCTGGATTTATATCACGAGATTACAATGCCTTTTAGACTGTTCAACTTTTCTCTGTGGTAAAAGGCCACCCAGATGTATAGCATATGGGGGTGTTTATAGCACAAACTATAAACTGCTCTCGGAAACATTTGGCGCAAATGCATCTCCAAAGATGAAAAATGGCTTAGGACCAGAACAGAAATTTAGAGTTTAGATATTGTGTTTTTACATTCCTCAGAGTATCCTTGCTTTATGTAAGCAGGGACTTATGAGTAAGCTCTGGCAAAATGGATATCAAAATTTAACCCTAAAAAATGATTTCTGCTAACTCAATCTTCTCTCATCTTCAGTTTCTTTGCAGAAAGATAAAACAGAAGTTTGGACTCTATTCTATTCTCTTCTATTTTTAACTGTCTGTATTCAGAGACTACAGAGGCCCAAAGAGAAAACAGAATTTCCCACACTAGTACTGGGAAAATAAAGTATTAAATATGTGAATAACATTGTCCAATTTAAGTACAGAACTGTTCAGCTGACAAGTTTCTTAAAGACTGGTGGCTCTGACATGGCTGGAAAAGCAGAGATTTTGGCAGACCCAGAAACAAGAGTTACTATTGGTGAAGGCAGAGACATGAGGGACTTGAGCCTGGAATGAAAGATGTGGATCTGCTTGTGTAGCATTTGTGAGGAGCTGTGCTTTTAGCACCCACTCCTTTTCATGCAGGTTCTGTACTTGAGCAGATATTCTTGAGCCACAGAAATGCCAAAAACAGGTACCAAAAGTAGAACAGTAGTGAAAAAACTGCCAGAAATTTTCATCCTAGACTTCCTGAAAGTACTCAATGAGTCTGAATGTTGATCTAGACCATCAGTTTGCTCTCCACAATCAGTAGCCTCAGGAGAAGGAAGTAGTGAGCAGGCCCAGGAACATTCTTTAGGTAACAGGAGATAAAACAGACAGCCAGGCAAGTTAGTTACTACTCTAGGACTTCGCTAAGAATATAGGAATTAACCTCCAACTTTTCAAAAATCCCAATGGATTAAGGGATTTAAGGGATTTTTCCAAAAATCCCTTATAGATCCTCAGTGCCTCTCTATCTGTTGTCAAAGAACAGCAGAACAGCTCAGGATTAGACCATGAAGAAGCATGCCCAGATTCTTTCCTCTTCCATCCGCTATTTATTTTTTATTTAGTTTTTCAATACTGTGGCTAGATGGCTTTTCCCTTTGACATATTCATCATCAAAAAAAAAAAAAAAAGAAGCTTTGTTGAGTTCTTTGTATGAAGTAAAAAAACACTGATTTGCTGAATGCTGGTGGATGCCAGATTATCCCACAGAACCAATAGGCCCCCTTCACCATTGTTGCACATCAAAGTGCACCCTTGTTAATCAGGCTAATGAAATTAATGCAGATGTCTTACAACTTGCTGTGTCTGGATTTTTTTTTATATACTGTTATGTTTACTGTGATTGAGTCTGTACAATGGTTTTATTGTACTAATATACAGTGAATTTGTGAAACATGAAGAAAGAGCCCACATGAATATTAAAGTTTATGACACTGAGGAGGAGAAGAGAATTAACATAACAAAATCTCTGCAGTAAAAGTTTTTACAGACCATTTTAAAATTGCATGTTCTTCCATATCTAGAGGTATGCAGAAAGAAATGTGAAATACCAAGCTCCTGGATATTAATATTGCTTGCATCACTCCCTAAATAATCACGATTTCTCAAGGCCACTGTGTGGCGTTCAGCATTATTGAGATAGTTATTAGGTAATGCTCTTTTTAAAGCTTTTAAAGCATCAGAAGGCTGATCATGAGACAGAAAGATGTAGATCCCCTAAGCAATTTCTATTCCCTGAGGGATGATCATTATAAGGGTCTTTGCATATTTACTCTTTTGACATTTTTACTATACTTGGAGGTTGCAGGTCTGGTGGATGGTCAGGTTTCATAATCTGTATACCAGACTATCCAATTAATGCTATCCATCCTGGTGCCTGACTTAGTGATATTATTTGCACAAAATAAGTATCTGAGTGAATAAGGAAACTAGCTACTCAGAAAAAAAAAGAAAAGCCAATAATACTTGGTGCAGACCAAGATTCACTCCATATGAGTGGGTTACATTTAATAAAAACTATAAACCAGTCTGGAATGACAAGAAAATGCAACCAGAGACTGCATTTTTCCAAAGACTTATCCTTCTCTTCTATCAACCTAATGGCTTTTAGCTTCAGGACCAGAATGTATTGGAAAATCTGCTTTATAATTACTGATGCAGATATGTTGTTGTCATTGTGTTCTGAATGAAGAAACTATTAAAT